>JAODGE020012886.1:0-15393 GCA_027574965.2 Ecitophya simulans | reverse complement strand
CATCGGTGTTTATTGTGCCACTAGAACAAAAGCCATCAATTCGCGCCCAACAAGCACCGAACACCAATAAACCCCGTGCGGAGGTGTGGCGAATGATGAAAATTATTCGACCGCAACTTGGCATTCAACCCATGAACTCCGCACGTCAGGCATTGAGCGCGAGGGGTGGGAAATAAACTTATTAATAGTCGCGCATCGCACGCGAGCCGCGCGAAGAGGACGAAGTGAACTATACGAACCCGGAGAACAGAGCGAACTCGGAGCGGTTCCCAGCGCCTACGTCGACGAGGACGGACGAACGTTGGGAATTCCACACGAACGAGCGACGAACGAAGACGGAAGGCGGCGTGTCGGCATTTGTCTTTGTCGGACGCCGCACTCTGCGGACTCTGTGAGGAATGTCGAAAATCGAAAAAAGTATCGATATATATGGAATCGATATATTTTGGAAATATCGTTATCGATATATAATTAATTTGAAAAAAATATCGCGCTCGATTGTAAATAGCATGTGAAATTGTCTAAAAAGATTATTTGTGTCCCAGTATGATATTTACAACCCGGTTCCATATTATATATATATTAGAATTTGGTTAAAAAATATCGACTTCTTATACCGTTTCGATAGTTCAAATTTAATATCGATATGTCGATATAAAATATTGCCTAGAAATATCGTCCAAACAAAAATAAAATATCGATATATCGATATATTTTCGACATCCCTATCGCGGTGTTCTTGCAGTGTACTCGGAGAGGCAGCGGAGTGACGAATGTGCGAGCATGAATCCAGGCGCAGCTGCATCTCGAACGCCTCGATACTCAACGGGCGCCGGCAGGGAAGCGTAGGCGCTTCTCGCGTCGGTATCCAGGCGACGTCGACGAGGATGCGAACGTGAATAAAGTCCAGCGGCGGCGAGCGCAGCTTCCTGCGCCCTCGGAGGTTATGTTTGTTTACTTGGAATACTTGTGGCTTCGCAAATATGCGAGTGACGCTCGCGCGACGGAGTGAAGCGCCGCTCTGAATCAGGATGAATTGGTTAAACTGCTTCGCCTGCAAGCAGAAGACGATCGACGATGTCAGAACGCTGGATTTCAGTCGGACGTCCATCGCGGACGTGCCGCCAGAGGTGTTCAACTTTGAGCGGACGCTGGAGAACCTGCATCTGGATGGGAACAAGGTAAAGCGCACACTACACTCTGGCCAACATCAGAGTTAAAGAAATGATGCAAGCATTTACTTTTAGATTGTCGAGTTGCCAAGATTGTTGTTCCAATGTGAGGAGCTCAGGTTTCTCGACATCTCAGACAATGAGATACAAATCATCCCCGCCTTGATCTCGAAATTGGTCAATTTGCACACCCTCAACCTCAGCAGGAATTGCCTAAAGCACTCGGACATACCGGCCAACGTCCACAGGTGCCAAAAGTTGACGTTCCTTGACCTCAGCTCCAATGCCTTGGAGAAGCTCCCAGAAGGCTTGACCAGTCTGGTGAACCTTCAGGAACTGTACCTCAATGACACGTACATTGAGTTTCTGCCTGCCAACTTCGGTAGATTGAACAATCTGCGCATCCTCGAGCTACGCGACAACAGCCTCTCGGCGCTGCCGAAGAGTCTGCGGCGTTTGACGATGCTGGTCCGCCTAGATTTAAGCAACAACGACTTCACGGACATGCCCGAAGTCATCGGCAACATGAGCAACTTGAAGGAGCTGTGGATCAACGGCAACTGCATGACGCACATGATCCTCGGCATCGGCAACCTGCTCGAACTGCAGGACTTCGATGCGTCGAAGAACGACATCGAGACTATACCGAAGGAGATCGGGCGGTGCACGAAACTGACGAGCTTGATTCTGAGTCATAATTTGATTAAGGAGGTGCCGCACGTGATCGGGCACCTGAAAGAGTTGCAGACGCTGAAGATGGACTTTAATTGCATTGAAGCACTGCCGCATTCGATGGGAGAGCTGGGGAAGCTGGAGGAGCTCGACGTGCAGAACAATCAACTTACATCAATACCGTCGTCGTTCGGATTTTTGCGGAAGTTGAACTATTTCATAGCTTCGCATAATTTTTTAACGTCTTTGCCGCCAGGTGGGTACTACTATCGACACTTGACATAACCTAAAATGTGACATAACCTAAGTTTTGGGACTTTCAAAATATTATAGGTTGTGTTCATATATTTTAATCCAGTGGTAGCCAAATTTGGCCACGTTCAAGATCTCAAAAAGAAATTCTAGGAGGCCGTCGAGTAAAACCATTTCGGAGAAAGGGGCAAAAATTATAATGAATTGTCAAATATGTCGTTGCTTGTATAAAAAATACAACCAGGATAATTCGCCAAAAGCACCGCTGATTAAAAAAAATTATAAATCTCTTTGTAGAGTATTAATTTTCCATAAAACTAAATCCATTAATGTCAAATAAATCATAATTATATACATTAATATTTGTGTTTTGGCATTGTTACAGAGATCGGAAGTTGCGTATCATTAACAATATTAAATCTACATAATAATATGTTACGAAGACTACCTGACGAGATCGGCCATTTACAAATTTTGACCTCCTTAGGACTAATTGGCAATAAATTGGACTATTTGCCAATACCAGTTGCCAATTTACCGAATTTACGAGCACTGTGGCTGACTCAGAATCAAAGCCATCCTTTGGTAAGTTTGGTCTATGAAAGCCATTTAAGAGTTTATTTTTTTACTTGACAAGTTCCATTTTTAGATTCCCTTACAAACCGAACAACTAGAACACACCGGACAACTAGTCCTGACGTGTTTCCTACTGCCGCAGATACAAATGACCCACCAAAACGTAAACAAAGAATCGCCCACCGAAAATATATCACTCCCCAAGCGACATATCGCCTTCATCGAGCCCGGTCTGCCGCGCGAACCTCTCCCTAGATTGACGCGGGCGCCCACGCCGTACCCCAAAGACTTCCAACGCTTTCAGCGTTCGTTGAACAACCAGCTGAGACGTACCAGCAATCGGGACGCGAACTCGCAGATCCTAAACCTCAACCTCGACGCCGGGCAGTCGCAGATAAAAGAGGCCGTCGTGACGCCGATGAAGAACGACATCAACGGCGACCACGTCGATCACGGCAACGACAGGGACGGCGTCTACGCGAAGCATCACTTCAGCACGCAAACCGACTTCATATCACCGCCGGACAATCATCCGCCTAATTACGAAAACGATTTCTACACGAACGGACCGCAGAGTCATCCGAACTCGAATTACAATTCGGTGGCCAACTCCATAGCGACGCAAAACGACAACAATTCGGACCACTACGGCAGCTACAACGACAAGAACAGCGTGAACAGCCTGGACGGGCTGGACTCGAGCGACGACAAGCTGAGCGTGGACATGCAGGAGAAGTGCATGATGGTGACGGCGAAACAGCCGCCGCCGTACCACATCGCGGCCGCGTACTCGAAGAACGCGAAGTATTTCAACAAAATGGACGACTACGACGACAAGCCGAAGAAGTTCACGCAGGACTTGCAAGCGCAAAATATCACCGTGCCGCAGCCCGTCAACTACAGCAAGAAAACCGACGGACTCTTGCAGGAAATCAACAAGAGGATCGACGACCATTACGCCAACCAGAACTACGAGAAGAACTACGTCGTCGAGAAGCAGTTTAGCGAATTCCCGCCGCCAACGGGCGGCAATCTGAACACGCACAACGAGCAGAGGGTCGCGAAGAATCTAACCGTCGTTTTGACGCCCTGCTGTTACGTGTTGGGATTTACGGTTACGTATAACGAGAATGTAAGTACAACTACGACCGTTGTGAAATGGTTTGCTGCTCTCCGATCTCAAACGGGTGCTTTCAGGGCGTGTACGTAAGCAAGGTCGACGAAAACGGCAACGCGTTTCAAAAACTGTTCCCCGGCGATCGCATCCTCGCCCTGGACAAGATCGACCTCACCAAGATGGAGCCCTGGCAAGCCTACAAGACTGTCCTCATCCAAGGTCCAGAAACCGAATCATTTTATATAACAAGGTATTGATATTGGAGTGTTTTGTATCAGGTAATATTTCTAGACGCTACGATTGGATTAGAAATAGTACTAGCGAATTTAAGCGTGCAACTGTAGATATTCGTTGACTTGATAAGTCGCAGAGGCTCAAAATGATAATGCTCGGTGCCATTGGATCCAATACCTCAGTACACTAAACCCAACAATTTTTGTAAATGTACTTTGGAGTGCATTATTGCTAACTATATCTTACAATGTCTATAAAAGCTCGTAATACGGATTAGATAATTAGTGTTTTTAGCGTTTAATTTACGACGCTGTTATCGTTCTATTGAAATTTGAAGACGTTTGTCGTTTTATATTCAGAAAACGCGAAGGCGCGCGGTCCAATGTTTTTTTATAATTGCAATCAAGGGCAGTTGCATCAATTCGAGCGTTTTAAGGTTACGTTTCGAGGTTAGGGCGCCGGTGACGTGTGTTCAAGACTGCGTTTCTATGCAATTTTAAGCAATCGGTTAGATAATCTTGCGAGGGGAGATGTAGAGAATATTTTATGTGTGAATTTGCTGTTTATATAATAATTTACAGTAAATTATTAAGTGCAAACTGTAAGGGAAAGTCAAATTGGGCGATGCGAACTCGAAAAATTCGGTTCAAATTGGCCGAATTGTGTGAGTGTCGTGTGTCTCGCTTTGAATTTCCTGACAATTCGTTAATTTAAGTGTTCATTACTTGTTCGGATTGAACCGAGGCACAAAGTGTACAAGTGGCACAAGCTGTACGATACAATGGAATCCACGTTCGTTGTTGCAACACCGATTTAATGTATACGTTATTGATTTCGTCTCTGGCGCGCACTCTCTCCAAGCAATTATCCAATGCTAGTTTATCCTAGATGTTTATATTAGGGTTATTTATACATTTCGAGGCTGTGATTTGACTTTTTATTTATTTTAGATAGAAAATCGACGAAAATTACTATTTTAACGAAGGGCACAGTAAGACACGTATGCGGAAGTATTAAGATGTATAGACAGTTAACATTTGAGAGAGTTTAGCACGTTTCAAGGAGGGAGGGAGGAATGGGTTTTGGGAATGTTGACGCGTTGGTTCTAATTGGGCGTTTCTATTCTAGTATTCAGCTCTATTGTAAGATACGAGTGCATATTTATATATCCCTAGGTAGGTCGTCGAATGCGATTCAACCAAAATGATGGACACACAAAACTTGTAACACCTTTTTTATGTATAAAACGATGTTGCGTACCGTGCAAGTGGGGTAAATTTTCATACCGGATTTACGAACAATCAACGTAACTATTACTTGATTTGTATCGAAAATTGAAATAAAGATATGTGAAACCTAAAGCATGTTTTCGACTGCGATTCCTTTATGGAACTTGAACTTTTGGGGAACCACTCTGACTTTGCTAAAAATTTAGACATTTCTCACTTATATTTTATATAAGTTGGCACTATGTAACAGCATTCATTGCCTTCTTTTTATTGTTTGCCGTTCTGATATTTGTCTAATTTTCGTGATGTTTTGAAGAGTCAGGAAAATGGTACAGTTTGAAAAACAGTTCAAGACAATCATGGAAAGAAGACGGTGTGGATTAAGTTAGATTCCAAAGGTAAGTCTTAAGATGATTTTCTTTTAAATGCTCGTTTATAAATATTTATACATCTGCAAGCGCCACATCTTGCGTCGCTTCAAATTAAAATATTATGCGAATACAAAAAAATCTTGCGCTCGTGCAATCATACACGAGTCATACATACGATAAGTGATTACAGTTGAGATATATAACTCCTTTCTTCTCGCCGCGACTTACAAATATAAAACACGAAATCGTTTCTTTGTCAATCGTCATACCCACCAAGTCAATTGTCCTAAAAATCCGTCTGGCCTTAAACTAGCATTTTAACAAAATACTTTATCAATTCCTGCAGTTCATCTCGAAACAAGAAAAACATCTTTGTTGTGATTAATTAATAAAAATGACGCTTCGCTCGTTGCCAACGCGAATAAACGTTTACGGTTGCGCGGAATACGCCCAATTTTGGGCGTTATCCGACACCTTGTACCCCCCAGTCCTTATGATAGACACATTAGCCGGTGGTTCCACGTACTCCTGCTCAACGACAGGCGACCCCGTCTTCACTCTGGTGATTTCGATGCCGGGCAGGCCTTGGAGCACACTCGGCGTGGGTAGCTTGCCATTTTCGGCGTCGGACCTCGGCCATTGCACGCCCCGAGGACTCGGCGGTCGGATGATCTTCCTATCTTCGGTCAACGCGGAAAAGGAAGTGTCGGGCATTTGCCACGGCGTCAAGATCGGCGGGTTCGCATGACTCGCGCTCTGCGTCGGGTTTGTTGTCGCGGCGGTCGCTGTGTTTCGTTTCGTCGCAGCCGTGGGCGGCGTGGTCACTATGGTAGCTCCGATATTGGCGGTGGGCGTTGACACGGTAGAAACGGCGACGACGGCGGCATTCTTGGCGAGATACTCCGAGATAGAACTCTCGTTACTGGGCATGAATCCGACCGGTCGCGGCCTTCTGATAGTGACCATGCCGTTCTCGCCGTGAGATATAGTGGCTTGTTCGTTCATGTTGATCATGTGCGATATGCCGCCACCGGAATCGTCCGGTTTCTGCGTCCCCGTCAGCGGGTGGAATATCGGATTCTTCAAAGTGACCATGCCGGACGGCGCGCTCGACGAATCGGCCGATTTGAGCAACACCCTCGGCTCGTTCCGATTGCCCCCGGGCGAGTTGTTTTTACCGCCGGGCTGTCCGTTTTGATTATTGACGATGCTCACGGCCGGCCCCGCATTGCCT
Source organism: Ecitophya simulans (assembly GCA_027574965.2). NCBI lineage: Eukaryota > Metazoa > Arthropoda > Insecta > Coleoptera > Staphylinidae > Ecitophya > Ecitophya simulans. Next base: position 8,536 of record JAODGE020012886.1, on the reverse strand, counting down.
CCCGTCCCGGCTGCCGCCGCTGCTGCCGCAGCTTTCTTTGCCTTCTTCTTCTTCTTTTTACTCGTCGCCGTTGCCGTCCCCGCCGCCCCCTGCGCACTTTGCTGCTGCATCAACTTCTCCGTATCGACAACGATAACACCGGATTTACTCACCGGCACGTCGGGATATTCGTTCACCGCCGCTGTGGACGACTTTCTACTCGTCAACGGACCGCTCACCTTCGTGATGGTTATGCCTGGAGGGAGTTTGATCGATGGTATATCTATAATATCCTGATGTGATGAAGGAGAGCTCGAAGACGTGCTCAAAGTGGTGCTTGAACTAGTTTTAGCTTGACTTGCTGGCATCTTAACTTCCTTGACGTCTTCTTTAGTTTTCGCGGCCGACTTTTTAACTTCTTTCGCATTTTTAGCACTTTTATTATTACTATTACCCGATGAAATGTTCGAGCTAACGCTAGCAGTCTGTTTTTGTTGTTCCTTCTTCATATTCTGCGTCGCTTGATTCAAGTCCTTACGGAAACTACTATCAATGGCAAGTTGCACTTTTATTTCACTAGTTTGTACCTTCACACTGTCCTTACCGTCCGCTTTATTGTTAGTTTTGTTGTTACCAGCCGCCGACCCACTACCACTCGTGTTGTTATCCTTCGTCTTCTTCTTTTGTTTATCACCCGATTGATTTTTGTTATTCTGCTGCTGGTTTTGCTGCGGCTGACTTTGTTTCGGCGAATTTTCATTAGTTGTGCACTTGGGTGAAAAGATAGGGGCATCGTGCCCATTGACTAACGTGTAGAGTAACTTATCCTGGTCCGGGGTGGATCCTTTTAGGGTGATTGTGACTGTAGGTGGCGAATTGTTATTTTCTACAATGCGTTTTATCGTCACCATTGCGGGGATGGTTTGTTCGAAGAGTTCCGGATCCGGATCGGGATCGGTGTAGGCGACTTGCTGTTGTTGTTGTTGTTTAGCTTTCTTCTTCTTGGACGATTTCGACTCGTTGGAAGGCGGTGGTGGTGGCTGGGGTTGTTGATTCTTCTTTTTCTGAATCTTTTTCAGTTGTTTTTGTAACGCGAGTTCTTGTTTGATGCGCTCTTGCTCGGCTAATTCTTCCTCTCGTCGTATTCGCTCTTCCTCGGCTTTTCGGAGGGCTTCTTCTTCTTCCTCGCGTTTTCTGCGCTCTTCGTCCTGTAAAATAATGATATTTCTATTAAGAATAAGTATTTATTGTTTTACGCAACATTTTCGTGAAAACAGAGCCCGAACTAGAGACGCTGAAGTGACAGTAAAAACAAATTACTTTGAAAATGTTTCAGCTCCCTTTAAACTAGTTCAAGAGGCATAACAACAATTAATTACCTTTCTTTGCTTCTGCCTAGCCTTCTTCTGTGCCTTCTTGAACGCCGCCTCATCTTGCGCACCGCCCTCAATAAACTGTATAATCTTATCAATATTGGCACTCCCCATGTTGGGCATCGTCCCCCCCGACTGTCCGCCGCATTGCACCGGAGTGTTCTCCTTGTTGCTGCAGCACGCCTTCGCCGCCTTGGCCTTCGTCTGCGCGTTCCTTTTCGCTAACGCCTCGCGAAGCGCCGCCTGAGGGTCGACGCCGCTGCACTTCTTCACCATGTCCCCCAACAGCCTGTTGCTCCACAGATCACCACTCCTCTGCGAACTGATGAATTTCTTGTACTCAGACCGGAACTGCAACTGCATTGTGCTCAAGCTACCTCTAACAACCAACCACAATGACCTAGCATGCAACCACAAACCGGAAAACAACTAGATGTAACAACAAATAAACGAAAACACAACAGACGTGGGCAAAGTGGAACGCACAGTTCAGGGATCGTGCGCGACGGGACTGAAGCAGAGTAAAATTGTCGAAATTCTAGTACAAGCATCGAAATAACTAGCGGGCAATAACAAGCGCACCCTTGAGATGCAGGTATGCGCAGATAAAACCAGCTTTCTGCGTGATAGGGGGCGGAGAATTGAGGCGGACTAGTTGCGGCGACGGATGGGAATGTGCGGCGCATGCATTGTTGGCACGTTGGAACAATATGCGATAAATATTTGCAACAGTAAGCCACTAATATATGGATTATTTACCTATAATTGTAAATAAATCCTGTTTTCTGTCATTATTCTTAACCTCGTCGTGCACACCACTCGGAGCGCTCGGAGCAGCTCGGAGCACTCTTCGCTGTCAGCGCAACACGCTCGACCACACTGATGCTCGTAACGCATGCGTCACAATGATCTCTTATTTAATTTCGCTCTTATACGTATAAAATTGATTGCGTTAAGCCGACAGCGCATTGTTTGCCCGCTTGGAGATGGTTTATAATATGGACAATAGATCCAAACATTTTGTAAACGTTTCTCTTTTGTTAGTGCACAATATACAGAGTGTTGCAAGCAAAGACCTTGTGATAAAAGACATACAAATATTGCATATGCAGGCTAAATAATTATAGTAATCTGCGTGGATTTTTTTAATAAAATTTTAATGATTCAATTAACTATATATTTAGCAACATTGGGTATAAGACTAAAGTGGTTTATTAAAGATTCGACTTTGCTTATTTCTAATACTAAGGTGATTAGAAATACGCACTTTACCACTTTCACCGCTAGATGCCGCTTGGTGTCCGACAAAATACAAATCTAGTCGTCGTTGGTCTCGTTCCTCGTTTTCATTCTCATTCCGCCGACAGATTCCTGAAAACGCGACGTCTCGACGGCCCATTAAATTCTCGTACACTCCAAGAGGTTTGTAAGTCGTGCCATCATGAATGTTCTGCGCCTTATCGCTCGTAATACTCGCACAACATCACTAATTGCGTCGTAAGTACACTATCTTATTATTAACAACAAATTACGAGCCAAAATAGAGACGGAATTGATCGGTCAAAAATCATATGACCTTCCACACGTATGCGCGACCTGTACAAACATGTGTGTTGATAAATAGCTCCAAGTCGATGTAATATGATGGAATGTTATAAATAACTCGGTCGATGCGGTGCTTTCAGGCAAGCACGAGCGATGTCTGGAGGCATTGGAAGCGGTGCCGGCAAGGGAGGCGGTGCCGGCGGCGCCATCCGCGAAGCCGGCGGCGCTTTCGGCGAACAGGCCGCCGCCAGGGAAGACCAATACTTTCACAACCAGGTGAAACAGACAATTATTGACACGCGTTGCACGCAAAACTCACCAACCTACACATTTTCTTTACCTGCGTGAACAACGTTTTGTGGATAGCATGGACACAATCCAATATATTACAAAAAAAAAACAATTACTTATTGTTTACGCATCACTTCTTCTTGATCACACACTTATGACTGACCACACAAGAATGGCTCGAACCAACATTGAAAATATCTTTCTTTCCTAGCAAATGGAGCAAATGAAGAAATTGAAGGAGGACCTCAAGGACGAGATCAGCTTCCACGAGGAGCAAATCAAGAGGCACGAGGACGCCATCAAGCGTCACAAGCAACGTGTGGATTCGATGGAGAAACAGTAATTTGTCGTTATTTTAACTGTTTGTTTTCTTTATTAGGCATAGATGAAGTAAGAAGTAAATAAACAAGGAAAACTGGATATTAAGACACAAATAGTTTGTGAAGATTGTTAAGAACTGTTGTAATTTTCCGAGAGGATAAGAATTCATGGAGTTGGGAAAGGTTGTTAGTCTCGAAGCACTCACAGTCGTCGTGATTTTAACCAGTGTGCCGTAATTGTACTTAATATTGCGCTTTGTCAGTCATGTTCACAATAAAATCAATATAAATCATCACCAAGGAGGGGAACGTGTTATCAGCCGAGTCTACAAACTGTGTGTAAACATTTGAAAGTGTTATGTAATTATTGACGTTTTAGGTGATATTGAAGCGATGGTAGCGTCTGGGTGGAGCCGGTCGAGTAAAAGTGTTATTTATGCTCTAGAAACTAGTGCTTCGTGAATTTTTTATTGCTTCATATTTTCGACGATTTGCATATAATTCTCGAGGTGTTTATGCGTTACACTGTATAATTTATTGTTTCTCGGCGAGAATCGATTGTTTATGTATAACACTGTTATTAGTCATTTTTGGCGTGTTGTTTGGCTGATAAGGTTGTTTTATGACGAGAATTTATTGTATTTTTTGGGGTGATTTGAAGTAGGGATGTCGAAAATCTAAAAAAGTATCGATACATATCGAATCGATATATTTTGGAAATATCGTTATCGATATATAATTAATTTAAAAAAAATATCGATATATCGCGTTCGATTGTAAATAGCATATAAAATTGTCAAGAAAAGATTCTTTTTGTCCCAGTATGATATTTACAAGCAGGTTCCATATATTAGAATTTGGTTAAAATATATCGACTTTTATACCGTTTAGATAGTCCAAATTTAATATCGACATATCGATATATTGAAAAATAAAATATCGATATATTTTCGACATCCCTAATTTGAAGTTTCGCGCGTGTTTGGTATCTTGGCGGATGCGTCCAAAGTCGGCCATCATGTTTCTAGTTCCGGTAAGACCGCTAGAGGCCGTGTCGACATTCATTGCGGGCGAGCGGTGCTCGTGCGCACGCCTGCGTCGCCTCCGCGTTCGTGCCGTGCGCGCCGTCGGGCAGTCATTGATCAGTGTGGATCAGTGCTCTGGACGCCTTCGCGTCGCTCGTCCGTGTCGATCGTCGCGCGTAGCGTTTCGTCCGCCGCATCCAGTCGTGCATCCGCAGACTTGCCGCCGCCGCCGCAGCGCCCACCCATCTCTCCCGAACGGCCGGACGCGCCGCCGCAATCGCGCTCGCGACGAACAGTAACGAATCGGTGTGATGCATTTAAGGATATCGTTCACGGTCGTCGTCGTGTGTTGTGCGATCCTGCACGGATTCGCTTCCGCCGCCCAGGTAAGCATCGCCCGACCGACGCGTTCTGCCGACCACGCACGCGTTCGATACCGCACGCCGTCGGCGATCGGCAGTTGTTTCTCGATGGCGGCGAGGGAACAACAACTGCAGCTCGACGACGAGACGCGGCGTGCGCGGTACAGCTCGCACCTAAAGACGTCGCGAAACGCTCAAACTGCACCCAGGAACATTAAAACCGCATCGTAACGCTCGCGAGGCGGACAAAAACCGAACGAGACGCTCCAAACACTCCTCGAACGTCTTCGGGCCGCGCAAAATGGTCGTGTCTTTCTGCTTCTCTTTGGCTTTCCACAGTTGCTACGTTTCTACTTTAGTCATGGCCTTTCGAGGCCCAGCAAACACGAAAATGCGAGGAATAATGACTGTTTGCGCTCGTCGTTTGTCATCTAGCATGCTCTGACTGATTGCGCGCAATGTTGTTTTTGCAGTTGTGATAGTAGTTTTATTATGCGTCTGGCTGCGAGTGAAAATATCGTCGATGGCGCCACTCGCGTTTACATCAAGCGTAAATAATCGGTATCAACCGGCGACGTTACAAGCGGTTTATTGAGCGCGATTTCATTATGTTGATGCGGCCCTAAACAGACTGTGAGCCATTGTGAGTCTTGCTTGTTTGTTTGTTACTACGCAGTGCCCAAACAAACTGGTGGACTTACTGCACGTGCGTGCGCAGAGCACTAGCGAACCGCGACGAGGGAATTAACGAGAAACGCTGATGATTAAGAGAACTCGTTAGTGTAACTATTTTCATGTAAATTGGCAGATTTGTTATTGGAGTGTAAGCTAGCCAAATTCGTCATTGCAATTGTAAGAATGATGACTGGAGGGCCGCGGCCTGCGTCGCCAAAATTCGGACGAAATTCCACGCAATTATCTGCGCACGAACGCCTCCCGGAATGGCCGCAGATTGTCGAGCGCGAGGAGCCTGCAATTCGCACAAATCAGGCGGCGGACGTCGCGGAATGGACGCGTCCTCCGAGTGAGGGCTTCGAGAGCTCCGATCGGGCTGCCGTTAATTCGGCCATTACGACGCGACGCGCGTGACACGCAGGGGAGGCGCAAGCTGTACGCTTGTAGTTTTCGCCGACGGCTTCAACGACGCCGGCGAGTTAGTTGCTGCTCGGTAGCTGGATGCGCAGCGACCCTGCCATAATCTGCTGCAATCTTTATTTAGCCAATGAAAAAATCCTTGGGACGCGTCGAGATGGTCCCATTCAGCTGTAACGCGCGGCGCACGACAAACGGCGCGCCGTCAACAACATGCATCGAGCGCGCGCGTTTGATTATGTTTGCGCGCCCGCCAATGCGACCGCCAGCGCAACGCGCGCTTTGATGCGATGGCGGCGGTCCGACTCGATGTTTAAGATATGCGCGGCGACGGCGCGCGCGCACTTTGTATCCGCAACCGGCGGCCGCTCGCGCTCGCACACAATTTTCGCACTGCTCGAGTAATGACATGCTTGTTATTAGGTAGAAACTTCGTGTTCGAGGAGGGAGTGCCGATGAGGAGATTGGTGACTGGTGGATGACATTAGCTAGCTTAAGTCGGTCGCAAACAGGAAGGGGATTGCATCTGTGCTTATCGACAGGATTCGACTGATTATAGGACAATGAAAGAAATACAAATTTTGATGTATTTCTAGGAGAGTGACAGAAAAAAAAACAAAAGAGATGATAAAAGTATATAGTAATTAAAAAAAATAGGAAGAACACAAAGGAGAAGCAGCGTTGAAAAAAAAAAACAAATTCTACATTCCAATATATTAAAAAAATCAACATGTAATAATTCACAAACGTCCAAACTCCAAGAATTATGAAAAGAAAATGTAAAAGGGTTCGCCCAAACACAATAACACCATTAAAAGTGAGGATTAAAAAATATATATAGCAACAGAAGATCAAGAGCAATCATCAGGGATCAGTTCATAGAAAAGTCGTGGATTCCAAGAATTATTGCCATTACTAATGTAAAATAATTAATTTATGTTGAAATAAATCACAAACAATAATAATAGGGGTAATTACCAAAAAAACAAATTCTATGAAAATACCAACATGGTAATGTGGTAGGGGTGTTCTGGGAAATGGAACAGTTCTAACAAAATGCCAAAAAAATGCACAGAATTTGGTTAAAAATAGTTGATACAATGAAATTCCTAAATATCAGTTATTATCATAACTATCATGAATGAGAATAACGCATCGACCGCTTAGGTAAGAGAATGGTTTCTTATAAAACGATTGATGAAATCGTCGCGGCGCAGTTGAAACTTGGAAGTTTGCCGTTCGCGGAGAATGCGAGTGGCGCGTCGCGCCGCACGATAAATAATTAATGACATATTCGTGCCGAATGCCCGAAGCTCGGTCGTTCGAGTCGCGCGTTCGTTAGTTCTAATCGGCGCGCGCGCGCGCGATTCTCGCGACACGCAAGTGCCGGCAAAGAAGGCGATCGCGCATCGATTGTCGCCGCTCGAATCAATCACTCGAGGCACGCACGAAGATAGCCCGAGACTACGTCGCGTCGGCACTAATTAACGACTTCGTTTCGACGTCGCGTCGCGAGCCGCCATTCAATGGCCAAGCTGCATACATTGACGGATTGAATCGCGTTATAATTTACAGATTTGCGCCGGCGACGCCGAAGCCTTATCCGGGGTGGAGCGATGTTGGAAACAGTGCCCGCGGGCTTGGAGAGAGAGAGAGCGGAACGAGTGGCGCTTTCGCGTGAATTTTTTATCAGGTGCACTCGTGTCCGCACGCCATTTCGGCGAACGTCACGAATTTGGAAATTCGAGTGCGCTGCGGAGGTGCGCGGCTGGCTTTCCACGCCGTCGCGCTCATTCCTATTCCGCGCGGGGCGCGGCGGAGGGTAAATGTAGCGCAAGCGCTACATTTGGGCGTATTTGGCCGTGGCGGACGAAAGCGTTTTTCGACCCCGATATATTTTTCAGCCACTCTTTTTTGTCGCCCTCGCGCGAATTCGCTGCATAACTGCTCCTGCTTGCGAATATTTCACGCGCGTCGAACGATAAATTAAACTAATTATCCACGGTTTTACTTTGGTAAAGTGACTCTTCGAAAAGCAGCGGTGCCAACGTAGCCCTAGATTTGGTAGCAATAGAAGGCTCGCAGGGCAAATTACATGTAAAAATTTTCAAGCGCTTATAACACGCTTACGCAGATAATGCATATGTATGTGTGCTACGTCTAATCGGCTTTCGGTCGAATTTAAGCACAATTCGAAATTTTTTGGGCGTGTCGGTCAAAAATGACTTTAAAATAAAAAACGCATAAACGAATTTGGCTAAAATGGTTGTAACTTGTGATGCAGACAATTTGTCGCCCAGATAAACACTAGTACACATGTAATTTTGTATTACCTTTTGATTGAGACTAAGCACGATTCAAAAATATTTTATTGGTTTTACAATGGTGGCAAGCTTGATTTGATATTTTTTGGGCGTGTTAGTCAAAAATGACATAAAAAATTATTACCGATTTTTGAGGTTCAAAAGAGACTGCACATGTATTTGAAATGGGCACGTAGTCGGTGATGTAATAGCATTTTTGGCTAACACGCCCAACAAATATCAAAT
>JAODGE020012878.1:0-44402 GCA_027574965.2 Ecitophya simulans | reverse complement strand
TATATATATATATATATATATTTGACATTTAATACTTTCTGGCCAATCAGTTGTGACAGTAGGTCTGTGAAGGAAATTGATATGCCAAAGGGCGCATTGCGAGTGTGTTAATGTTTAAAAATTTGTTATTCAGATTTAACGTGAACGAATTCATTCAAAAGTCATCTTAGCAAGTTAACAATTCATAATAATTTTCAAAGTAGGGAGACCATCGGACCCACAATAATGGAAAGGAAAGCCATACCGACCGGATTTAAGAGGAAAATACCAAGCGATAATACTAATGCATCTGCCGACGATGACAAAGTAATCTTTAAGGAAATATTTTATAATTATAATGTTAGATGCATATTTTCAGGGCTCTGTTTCGAAAATTTCCAAAAGCTTGACGGTTGTCTACAAAGAAGATATGGAAGGCAAGAAAGACTGTTCTAACACCGAGGTACGTAAGTAGGCGAATTTGCCGATTTTCAATTTACAAACTTTTCAGGTTCCACTGATCTCCATTCTACAGTATGACAAACTGAAGTCACTCCACAAAGCCTCAAACCACTTTTCGAATAATGTCATGGTACATATTGTATTTTTCTTTACCTGTTATATGCCTAGTTATGGACATGTGTATTCTTTCAGAGTTGTTTGATACCTGCAATAAGAAGCGTTCAATCGCAATTAGAAAATTTCAAGGATTACTTTGCCACACCGAATCCGGTAGTGTTGTTGTTATATATTTAAACAACCAGCAATTTGACAGAATTAACAAGCGTGTTGAATTTATAGGAGAATTATTTTGGTGGATTCATCCTCAAGGAGGAAGTTGACAAAGCTTTTGCTCAAGAAAAAAGGGCACTTTTCATAGCCACGCTGCAGCAAGTGATAATTAAAGAGGAAGATACGAGCGACGATTGTCCGTACCTACCCAAAGACTTCTTCAAGAAAATTCTTCTAGAAGACGCTGATCCGGTGCTCCTGCAAGAGGTGATAAAAATGTACAACAAAAATCACTCAATTCATCCACAAGTGCAAGAAGAACATAAAGCTTCCACGTCTTCTGCCTCGTTTGAAATGAAAACAAAGGAAGCGAATAATGCGTCTGATCCTTCTATGAAGCTTAAAGAAGAAAACGATGAAGGATTAAAAGAAACAAGGCAACGCGTTAATAAAGAAAAAGAAAAAATAACAGAAATAATAAACCTTGTTGACGACGACAATGATATCATCGAGATATCAGACGATGATGAGCTATAGAGGAGACTTCAGTCAATCGTTATTCTTTTGACGGCAGCTTGACCAGAGCCGAAGAATGGGAGTTGCTGAAAAATCTGTGCAGTTGTCCTCTTGGATATATTCATAACAATTTTGTCGGCAGTTTTGTTGGCTTTGGTATATTGTGTTACATTGTGTTACAACATCTGTAGTTCTCCTGAGTTCTGAAATAAAGGATTGGAACACAGGTTCAGTCTTAGTTATCTTTAACAGAAACAAATTTATTTAGAAAACTAGAAGAAAACATTTATTCGTTCTTACTGCCGTTAGAGAATCAATAATTCAACAAACGTACGATCATATTCTATACAATTTGAAACGACCTAAATCTTAAAAATAATTCTTCGCAAACCTAACGTTTAACAAAAACGAAAGGCGAACCAATGAATGCGAACCGAACGCAAAATGAACCGCATGTGAAATACCCATTTAGTTTATTGTTACTGATTTACGTTGCACATCTTCGTAACCACAATTATCAATGACTAAAATGTTTATAGCTAGCAATCGTACGTTACTCTGCAATTAATTTTAATGATTACACACCTGATTATTTATTATTCCGATTTGCTTTTAAATATGTTATGTCACACTGCTCGTTGGCTGTTAGGCAGCGCAGGGCGCAGAATAATCTACAATTAATTACGTTACGATTTACATTGTTTACGCCTTTACGTCGCGCCGCTGCAGCTGCAGGGTGAATTTATTCGATTGTGTCTCGTTCAATCTTTGCTCTCACGCGCGTTGCGTGCGCTTCATTGTATCATGGTATTTCTCAATAATCTATTACAATACATAACATCATAATTATTAATAGTTATCGCCATCATTCTAATTGTAAGTATGTATAAGTAATTTCTCAATCAAACGTCCTGATTTCTGCTGTGTCCTGGTCGAAATGCTTTGTGCTATGGTACAGAGTTGCGATGACGATTTTACTTGTTTAAAGTTTACATTAACGACCTAACTGTTTCTGAATCAATTACACTGTGGTTTTTACTTTTTTTTGCTCTGCATTAGCATTACGTTTAATTAATTACTCGTTATGATCACAATGAATTCAAACACGAAAACTATTAGAGAGCAAACAAGACTTGAGGATTTGTCAGATCTTTTGTAAGATGTTCCGCTTCGTGCGTAATTCGTTATTCTCGAAAGTGTACTTGTTTGCTTGTTGTTCACTTGTGTTTTAAAAGACGAGGAAAGGCACGGGGAGAATCTTCGCGTTTGAGTGCACCGAACGCGTCGCATTTGATAGATTACTCACATGAATAGCTATAGTATAGAGTCAAAAGATAACAAAACATCGAATTGACACAGTGTTTCATTTTATATAGACTTTCATCATCTTAGAATAAGAATATAGACATTTTTCTTTCGTTCAACAAATCTGTTATTTATTTAATAGTTACTTTAGAAATTCATCGGTTTGGGTCGAATCTGCGTGTATCGATTTACCGAAAGCGCAAGTGATCGGAGACAATCGAGGCCTGATACAGGCCTTTCCCACTCGTCGACCACACTTCGACAGCTGCGCGCTTAACGCTATGTCGACGTATGTTCGAAAAAATCTTCGTTAACCAAGACGTCAGAGGTAATATAGCTTAAGAGTAGATAAGGTACATATATATATGTTGCATATATATGTATATATGTATATATATGCGTGTATATATACATATATACATATATACATATCTAAAACAACAAAGTTCAAGATTTGCTCAATGTTTGAAAATAAATTCTTTCAATAGTTCACTTTTATTAACGTCCGTCTCTACCGAATCGTTCTACTCGACTACGCCCGATGGTGGTTTGATCCTGCAGTTATTTATTTAACATTTTAAGGGACTAAAATATCACAGACGGCCCCGAAAATAAGTACTTCCATGTGTATCCGTTTGCATTTCCTCCTCGAGCCTCGCGAGGACAATTCGTCGCCTAGGCGCTTTGTGTGATCAGCAAATACAATTCCAGTGATTCCAGTTGTGGTGGTTTAATAATATTAGCGTTATTCCTACGTGTCGACATTTACTCGGTCGTTTAGCGTCGCTTCATTTTATTGTTTCTCGTTTAAATATTACTCTGATGACAGTAGTACCCTGTTCTAATTGTAGGCCATGACAACGAACTAATCTCTACTAGGTGAGCGGTGGTAGCGTTGTGAGAATGTCCTAAACAATGGACCTACATGTTCAGACGTAGTATGAGATGGTTCTAGTTGTGAAGACAACTCATGGTGACTTTGTTACAGTAGCCAATCTCTTCAGTTGTGTTAAAAGTCGCTTCAACACTAAGAAATCTAAAATTAGACAGTTTTCTATAATGAGAAGGCTAGTTTAAGATTGTCGAAATTTATTCATTCGTTTTGTCAAGTTCCTCGTTTGTTCGATCGTGTTAATAGTTTCATTAACGCGCTGCGCTTACGATGTACGACTAGGACATGTCTCTCGTCTAAGTTTAATAAGTCCTTGTTTCAGCTAATCTTCCTTTAGGCGTACTTATAAGTTAATTATATTCCTGTTCGTTTCCCTTCAATTTGTCGGTCGCTTTAAGTACTCTAAGAGTTAGTCAAATCCCTAACAAGTGCGCTCGCTTAGAAGTTTCTCGGCAGACGAAGACAGCGTCTAGATGACTAAATCGAAATGAGGGAAGAACCTCAAAGGATAATCGCGCAAATAATAGTTAGTCGTTTGGTCAATTATTGCTTATTTTATCTCGCTGCTTCGCTTATCGTTTGCGTCGAAATGCTCCTTCGAAGGTTCTAAACATCTAGGTTTTACCTAGAGTTGCCTGCATCGATGGAATCGGTGGGTTCGTTATCTACGAGGTGTTCGTCACTGCCGTTGCTGATGTCGAAGATGTCGTAATCGTTGACATCCTTGAGGCTCTCGTCCATCTTCCGCCGCTCCGTGATGATGCGCTGCACGCTCTCTTGCGAGTCGTGCTTGGGGATCTTCAACTGCGGCTCGGGCTGCAGGAAGGGCGTCTCTTCGGTGACGTCCTTGGGCGCGGAAGACGATGGCTTCATGAAAAGGTGCTTCGTGCTGCCGTAAAGTCGCCGGAAGTTGCTGCTCTCGTGGTCGTCTTTCGGAATCGGCAGCAGGTTCTCGTTCAGCCGTTGATTGCTGCGCTTCAACAGGCCATCGCTGCAGGTAACTTTGAGCTCCAGGCCGAGCAGGTTTTTGCTCTCATTGTTTTTACTGTAGAGCTCCGACGAAGAATCGTCGATGTTCTTGAAGTCGTCCGAAAATGTGGAAAGCATTATGGGCTGCTGAGAGTGCACGGTCTGACGGCGGACGGGCATGCGCGGTCGGTCGTTGCCTTTGTGATTGCTGTTGTTGATGGCAGGCGTTGCACCGGGAGGATTGTAAATGAAATTCGACGGCAGGGAGAGCACCTTGGTGAGCGGCTTATAGTTCGGCTGGAGCATTTCGGAATCGAGTTGCAACGCCAGGCACAGCTCGCGGCGTTCTTCCATCTCTTGTTTCTCTTGGAACTCGCGCTCCAGCTGATTGTCCATATCCTGCTCGTCTTCTAAGTGCTTGTGCGACTCCTCTAGGTGTTTCATGAGCACCGCCACCACGACATTCACAAGGACAAACTGGGCCATCAGCACGAAGATGACGAAGAAAATCGGCGCAATCACGGGCGACACGCAGCAGTTCTTGACGCAGTCGGCGTCGCTCTCGCATCCTTCTCTCAGGGTGTCTTTCATGATGCCGTTCCAGTTGTCGCCGGTGGCGACACGGAACAACGTCAGAAAAGCCATCCCGAAATTGGAAAAATCGGCGTGCTCGCCGAGGCCTGAAACAATTTCACGCCAACTTGCCGTTGTTTTCACAACGAGTGATGATGATAATTACCTTGGCAGGGATTCTCATCGTCGCACTTCAGCTTCCCGAACAGCTCTACGCCAAGCGCCGCGAAAATGAAGAACAGCAGGAAGAAGAGCAGGCCCAAGTTGCCGACCTGCGGCAACGCCTGCATGACCGTGTCCAGCAGCGCTCGGATGCCTTTTGCCATCTTCAGCAGCTTCAGCACGCGCGCTATGCGCATCACCCTCATTACCCGAAGAACAGTCGGATTTATTGGTATGATATTACTCTTCAACTCCTCCAAGATGATACCGACCACGGAGAGGATGACAATCACAACGTCGAGCTGGTTCCATTTGTCCTTCAGATACAAGACGAACCCCAACGCAATTAGCTTCATCGTACTCTCGAGGATGAATACGGCGGTGAAAAAGTAATTGAAGATTTTCAGGATGTAATTGAGAATCTCGGGCATCATGTAGCTTTCGGTCGCCATTGTGACGACGTTGAGACCGATTACGGCTGCGATTGCCAAGTCGAAGTACTTAGACGTCACGACGTTGTGGATGAAGAGTCGCTTCGGGGAGTAATTGATGTAATACGGCGGTTCGTTCATTTCTGCGCGCAAACAAGGTATAAATTTCAATTCATAGTTGTCGCTTGTTATTGTCAACCGGGACGCGCTAAGATATTAAATAATTCAATTACTTCGACGTCGTTTCTCCATCTGAATCGCGCGCTTGGCGGCGCGCCTGACGCGCTCCTCCTTTTCCTGCTCCTCGCGGCAACGATGAAAGTTTTCCACGACGACGCCGACGAACATGTTCAGCACGAAGAAGCCGACGAGCAGGATGAACGATATGAAGTACAGCAGCCGCCATTCCGAATAGTTGATTTGCGGCTGAAACATTGAATTCAATCAGACCGCCGGCGGCGATCGCCGCCTCCTCGCTGCGAGTGGTGAACTAAAAAAAAGTTTTCATATCGCGCGCGTCGCGGGAGAAGTTGCTCGGGGTCGGCGCGAAAATGAGCGGGGCGGCGCAAAAAACGCGTTTTAGCGGCGGCAGCTACGCGAGGTGGAAAATCTCTCTCGCCGCGACGCAGCGGTGGCGGCGCGGATGTGCCGGGAATTCGGGCGTGAGTAACGCCCGGCATGTCGGAATCGATTTATCCTACCTGTTGATCGACGCCGACGGCGTCTAGACCCGTATACATTATGTTCACCCAGCCGTCGCGCGAGCTCAGCACGAACAAAGACATCAGCGCTTTTCCCAAATCGTCGAAATTGTACTTTTGGTTGACCCATTTATTACCGCGGTCCTCGCACTCCGTCCTGTTTCGGACGCCGCGGGCGTTAGGTCCCTTGCACGAGTAGAACGAGCCTTTGAACAACTGAAACAGCAGCGTTTGCGGAGGCAATTTTCTTTCGCGCGAGATAATCAAATTACCTGCACGCCGAGAATGCCGAAAATGATGAAGAACGTGCAGCAGATCAGCACGATGTTGCCGATCGGGCGCAAGGAGGACAGAAGCGTTTGAACGACGAGCTTGAGTCCCGGCGCGCGATTGATGACTCGCAATGGACGCAACGATCTTAACAGTCTAAATACCTGCGAGCAGAAAGTCGCCCCGGCGGTTGCAATTGCCGTACCGGCGGATGATCAACTACGCACCCTTAAAATTCCAAATATTTTAGGACTGGACTCGCTAATAAGGCTCATCAACAAGTCGACAATCGATATTATAACTAATGAACCGTCCATAATGTTCCAGCCGGAGGTGAAATACGCATCCGTTCCGTAGCACATTCCGCAGGCGACGACCTGCAACGTAATTCATCGCCCGTGAGTTCCGATCGCGCGTCCGCTCGCCCTACCCACCTTTATAAACATCTCCAAGGTAAACACGACAGTAAAAACATAATTGCTAGTGGACAAGAAGAGACGTTCTGGACTGTTGGGCGGTATATTCGGTCGTTCCATCGCTAGCGTGATGCAGTTCAGCGCGATGAAGAGCAGCACCACGTTGTCGAACCACTTCTGCGTGACGAACCAGGAGCACAGTTGACGAAAACGGTTGGTGGGTGCGAAGATGTACAGGGAGAAGTCGTCGCGTTCCTTCATGCAGCCTTTCGGTTCGAGATAGTTGAGGACGCGCCGAATTTTATTCATCCGCACCGGGGCGGGCGCCGCCACCCCGACGCCATCCCCCATATCCTCCATGTGGATCACCGGCAGTGCCTTCTCCGAGTCGGTCTTCTCGTGGGCCTCGTTGACGGACTTATGACTAAGCCGCATGTTGGCCTCGTTCTCCAGCTTGACTTGAGACGCGGTCATTAGGGAATTGGGGCGCATCATATTGGAAGATGATTGCGTGTTGCCGCGCAGTCTGATGGAGTTCGAAGGGCTGAGGCCGCGCGGAGAACGATTGTTCGGCGGATCGACGTGGGTGTTGTTCTTGATGCGCATGGAGGACTGCAGGAGGTCGTTGCGTAGGCTCCCCTGATGGCGACAACAGGCGCGATCAATATGAAACTCGGTGGCATCGGCGAAACGCCGACTTACGTGTCGCGTCACGCCGCCGCCGTTGCACAGCACGTGCTCCTGCCCTCGTCCATTGTTCAGCGGCATCGCCTCGGAATCGCTGACGCTGCGGTTCTTCTTGCGCACCTTGAGACTGGACCGAGATCCGAGCCACGAGGTCTTGCGCTGCAGGCGCGCCTTGTCGGCCTTCGCCGGCACAACCTTCTCCGAGTACGAAGTGATTCTCGAGCCGATACGCTCGTTGTGCGTGATGATTTTCGCTGACGCCGGCGGCGGGTCGGCCGGCGGCGGCTCGAACGGCCTGAAGATCATCGGCGGCGGCGACAGATGACTCGGCGGTTTCAGCAAGCCGGGCATGCTGGAGGTCTGCAACATCGGGCGGGCAGGTGCGACTTTAGTGCGCGTCCGGCGGGAAGCAAACAAAGCGACGTCTTACTGATTTGCTCGTGTTATTGCTAGACGAATTCGGGAAATTGCAAATATCATTGGACATCGCCGTGTCGCCGGAAATGTGCGTGATGCTGTATCGGAATTCGGGAAAGCCGTCAAGTGTGGTGCTGGGAGAGTCTTGCGGTGTTGCTGCCGTGTGTGTTATTACTGGCGGAGACACCTTTGAAACAGCAAAAACAACAAACGAACGCATGAACGAAGGCGGCAATGGCGAAGTGGCGGATTAGCTCGTAGCGCTAACTGTGCGCGGCGTCGGCGGCGTGCTGAAGCGCGCCTCTCACCTGCGTGTTCTTCATCATCTTGGACTCTTTCTGGATGTTGCACTTCGGCTCAACGTCCAGATTGAGCGGGCAGCACTCGCGAGGAAAGTTCCGACAGTCGGCGATGCACTGCTGACCGTTGGTGTGCTTCACCTTGCGCAACTCCTCCGCCGACTTGGAGTAGTTCCTCATTTCCTGGAGTCGGAAGATCGGGGATCGCGTTAGGCGTGGCTGCCTTAAGTGCGGTCAACGTTGCGACTTACGTTGTGGCGATAGCTGACGCAGGAGGAGCTCGACAGGGACCGGCTGCTCTCGTCGGAACTTTCGCGACAGCTCTGCTCCATCATGGACATCTTCCGACGCGCCAGTTCGCGCTGCTCGCGCTCGCGACGCTCGTTTCGCTCGGAGCTGAAGCCTTCGACCAAGATGGCAACGAGCAGATTGAACAGCACATAGTTGCCGAACGTCATCAGGGCGACGAAGTACAAGGCCGCCCAGTGCGACGTCTTTGCCATGCCGTTCGACAACACCATGTTCCAGTCTTCCTGCGTGAGAATCTGTGCGCAGGACGAACTTTCAGATTGCGCCGGCGTCGTCGAAAGGAGAGCAAGCAACGGAACACACCGAGCAAGAACCTTTGAATTCAAGTTCCATTTCCGTCGCGCCGGCAAATTTTCTATATTTCAATTGCGCCGAAGAATGAAGAGCTTATTTATTTGGAAGGCAGTTTAGAAGTAAAAATAAAGGTCCAAGTTTTATGGTGCACCGGCACACGAACAATGTCGCAGTGCCGTGCGGAATTCGAAGAACGCGACGGACAATCCGTTTGGCAATAAGCTCCTTAGACGCACGCCGAAAATGTTATTAAATTGAAAGGTCTTCGCCGAGCTTAGACTACGTCCAACGAAATCGCAAAAGCGAACGGTTTTAGCTCAATTAGAATTAATGAAAGCTAAGATGAGGAATGAGATGGCGATCGCATGATGCGTGACTTTGCTAGCCGGGTGAGCTTTGATGAGCATGAGTCGGTTGGTTTCGATCTTACTTGAAAAACGGTGACGGTCGCCCAGAGGATATTGTTGAAATGCTTGCGATCGCACTCGCACCGCTTGTCCTGCTCGACGATCATTTGACACGTGCACTCTCTACTTACGCCATCGTCGCCGACGTACTTGCAAAACTTACCCCCAAACAAGTACATGCCAAGGATGCTGTTCGGGTGGGCAAAAACAAAAAGCATTTGTTTGGTCGGTCTCGTCGGATCGAGAAAACGAACAGAACACAACGAAACGTACACTCCGAGACAACGGTAGACGGGAGGACGCACACTGTATGGTGTAATATAATGTAACGCACGCAAAAAATCGCCAAACACGCACGCAGCACGCAAACAAGCCCATAATCGAGCGGCACCACGTGGCACGACGTGGTCACAGAGGAAACAGAAACGAGAAGTTCGCCAAACGCAAATCGCAACTCAAACAAACTCGACTCGCACGCAGCGCACACACAAAATTAGACACAAACATCATACGTCAGACAGGGTACAAAACACGTACGTTATGCGAGTAACAGTATCACATATTTACATAACACACGAACAGGACAATGCCAGCGACCAACAAAAAATAAGGCAACGACTTCGAAACGGTTCGCGTGTCTTGTATAGTCTGTACTAGCGCTAGGGTCTTGTCGCCACTCGATACGTGACAGGTGTGCGATTTGCTTCTCAAGCTACGTTACGGACACGATGACGTCGGCTAACTAGGCTCTAGCTACTCGTCAACGATTACGGATGTGTGGAAATGTGAGAATGTCGCCTACGCCTACGTTACGAGCACTGATTCACAAATTACTGGTTTACGTTACCAAAAAACAAAGCTAACAACAATCGACTAGATCGCTAAAAGTAAATAGTAAATGGTAATTAACAAATGGTATAAGGGTGACAAAAACTATTAGCTATTTATTTTGTAAGTTGTTTGTCGTTTATGGTTGCGGAAACGTCGTTGTTTCGATTGTTATTTGGGTTTATATGGTTTACTTGGTTTTTAATGTTGCGTTCATCTCAATCGTCCAATGTTAGTTGTTGATGTTTTATCATTTTAGAAGCGGTTCGTTACGATCATGTTAGCTGGGTTGGCAATCAACGGGAAGTTTAGTCAAACAAAACGTAGAATAAAGCCAAAGAGTACGAAGACACAAAAGTCCAAAAGTCCAAAAGTTAGTAAAGGTGGAATTGGGGCACAATCGATTAATATGCAGCTTGCACGATGCGCAATCCGTCAGTTCATTGGGATCTCGAAAGGCAGACGGACGAGGGGAGAGGGCGAATGTCGAATGCAAGTGGGATCAAAGTGTGCAATTAATGTGCAGTAATGAGTAATCAAAACGCATGCAGGTATGAGTCAATATCGTGACAATGAGCAGTAGCCGAACGAGATATTCGAACTCAAACGGGCCAAATGAGATCTCTCGATGACTGAAATACGGAACAAAACAAGAAAAGAAATATGTACGTACCTGCTCGCATTACCATATTCGGTTGATTAGGAATTAAGAACTCGCCGCTGATCGCAGCGCGGCGTGATAATGAAAGCTCATATTTACATCGTCATTGCAATGTGCAACCGGCATACGAGTACATGACGAGGAAGTCGAGAATGAAATGACTGCGATAGTTGTTATGCGTCAGGGTCAGGTATGGTTAATACCAGCTAGCGCCGAACAAATGTGCCTACAATGCGTTCTGCTCGGTACGTTTCTCCTGTTTGCTTGCCATTCGCGCAGCGAACGCGCAACGAAAGAGGAAAGAACGTCGCCGCGTGGTTTAGTTTGAAAGAAACTAGTACCTGGAAGACGGTAACAATCGCCCATAAGAGTGAGTCAAAATTTTTCCGATCTTTGAACTCGTCTTCGTTATTCGGGCATTTGCCGTCCTCATTTTTTTCCTCGCAAAACTTGCAACCGAATAGGTTCATACCCAATATGCTAGAAAAACACCAATCAGACGTCATCAACAATCAAACGCAAATATTCCACCGGTGTTTGTGGGCAATGGCTCAGCGAGTGATCGAACAAATTCTGCGCGTTGCCGATCGGATCGATTTTTGGCGAACGGTTTGGCGCTGCGACCGTCGTTAAGTTTTATTTTAACAAATCAAGTCAGCAGTCTGACGACGATTTCGGGTTCGGGTTGTTGTTCGAAGTTTGTGCGTTTATTGCATGAGCTGATTTAGAAAATTGGCATGTTCGGTAATGATCTGTAAAAGTAAAATGCGCTAACAGAAAGTTGTACAACTGCACGCGTGAGATTATGGGTGGATGAGAACGAGTGGCATTGGCTCTGGGCTTGCTTTTGTTGTGTGAAAAGTTTGTTCAAGTACAGGTAAAACGGAGTATAATTCTTTGGTAAAAAAAAAACAAACAGTACGAGTAATACCAGTAGATGGAAAGAGTACGAGTAAGCAGTAGAGTGGAAGTAGAGTAATAAGTCAAGTATCGAAGTAAGTAGGTAAATCATTGAGGTATTATTCGCGGCTTTTTTATGGATCGAATCGAGTCGAGAATTTATCGCCGCCAGTTATCACAATCGAGATTAGTTCAATTGGAAAATGGCAATTGGCTTTTTATCGAATTGCCACCCTTTACCATTTGATTATGTAATTGGCCTGGTTTCGGTTCGCTCTCGTTTAGTCCCGACTTAGACGCATCTAGCTTATCGCTCGCGTCAGCTCGGATTGCATTGCGGCACGGCACGGCACGAAACTAAGGGACCTGTTTGCGCGCACTTTGTTCGGACAACCGATTCGAGGGCGGGCTGGGGAGTGTGGTGCAGCGCGAGGATGGCTTACCTGAAGATGAAAATAAACAAAATGAGCAAGGAGAAAAAGATCGCCACGTTATCCATCGTCCGCAGCATGACGAAAAGCTGGCGCCGCAAGTTGGGCATGAAGCGCACCAGCTTGAGGATACGCAGCAGCCGGAAGGTGCGCAGCACCGACAGGCCGGAGTCGCCCTGGCCGTCGCCGGTGAACTTTTGGAAGATCTCGACGGCACTGCGGCAACGAGCAACGGCTGGAATCAGCGCGCGCGTTCGACGACGCGGAGGACGTGTCTCTCACCTCAAGATCACGATGGCACCGTCGAACACGTTGAAGCCGTTCGACACGTAGCCGAAGGGACCTTCGGCGATCACTTTCAGCAGCATCTCGACTGCGAATATCGCCGAGAAGACGATGTTGCTCGTCTCCACGACGTACGTCAGTTCCTTCGGCTGGTCGTGATACTCAATGCCCATCGACGAGGTGTTGATGAGGATCGCGACCAGAATGCTCTGCTGGAAGTACTTGTGCTCGACGAGGATCTTGATGGCGCGACGCACCGTGCTCAGGAAGCGCAGTATCGCCTTGATGGTGAGACACGTGATCACATAGCACCTGGAGCGCTTCGCGTTTCTGTACTCGGCGTGGGAATGCCACATGTCCTGGCAGCAGCTGAAGTCGTCGGAGGACTGACGAAGCGCGTCGAAGTCGGCGGCCTTGCTCCCCTTCGAGAGGGAGCTGAATATCAGGTCCAGCCCGTGGCCGGTGGGCAGCGCGGCGTTGATTCCGCCGAGAGCGAGCAGTTGCTGGCAGGTCATGGTCTCGCCTTTCGTCAGGGGAAAGCAGTGCGCGGTGATGATTTGCTGCGGGGTCGGCGTCGACGAAATCTGCCAAATGTTGCCTTCGCCTATGGGCGAAAAAGCAAAAACCGAACGGAACGGCATCGGCGTTTGTTCAACGAGCCACGCGGTGCCGAGTGGAAAAGCGCCGAGCGCTCCTTCGGCGTCGCGACGCGTGAGCGGACATGAACTTCGACGCGAATTGCCGCGAACGCGTCGTAAGCCACTCGCCGAAGATCGCGAGCGCTTTTAATCTCTAAGCCGGATTAAGTCGACGAGCACTTTGACGTCTTCGCGTATTTCGCCGCGAGAGACGCTATTGTTGCAAGATTGTACGATTCATAATACTTTTCTTTCTCTCTCTCTGCGACCATCTGACACGCGAACGCGACCTGGCACTAACCGAGAGAAACACGTCCGCTCACCTGTTTGTGTCATCTTTTCGATCGACATGATATTCTTCTTGTCCACGTTGAGGTTGACGGCGTTCGACGAGGAGTTGGGACTGCCGGCCGGACTGCCCTCGCCGTGATACACAACGATGCCGCTGAACAGAACAGAGGAGCGACGTCGCTGCGGCTGGGGCGTTAGCAGCTCCGAATTCTGCGCACCATCGCGTCGCTAATCAAATTTCCGGCCAGCCGCCATCGCCGTTCGGACGTACCTCGTTGTTGTTGCTGGACTTGGAGTTCGGGTTCATGCTGGACCTGGTCACGTCGCCCACCGAGACGGAGAGCGACGTCGAGTCGGGGTCCTCGTCCTTGTTCTCCTTGTTGGAGGACCGGCCGTTGTTGTCGTTCTCCTTGGGCGGGATGGAGCTGGTCGGGGTGCCCGAGATGCCCTGGTGCATGAGCGACGGATCGCTGTTGTGCTGCTGAATAATTTGCGCACCGCATTCGTAAAACGCCAGCGAGCGGCGCGCGGCCGGATCACGATGCCGATTCCGTCGGCGTCGACACGTGTCGATCGATGCCGCATCGGCGACGTGATCGCACCCGGCGCAGTAGTATCGCACATGAATTACCAATAGTTTGGGACAGCTCGGATGGTGTCTTTTGTTGTAATTAAGTCGAATCCGCTCGCCCGACATGACTTTGCGCTCGTTCTCGCGCTGCCTTTTATCTTTTATGAGTCGTATCTTTTTGATGATACGACGCTTGCTGCGCCGCCATAAATGCGCGATGTACTTGACTATTTCTGCAACAAAACGAGACGTTCAATGCGCACCGGACGCCGAAGGCCGGCCGACAAGGAAGAGCTTAATAGAAATGCGAATTGTGACACGTGAACTGGATTTTAAAGAAACCAATCCCGAGGAGATTGTTTCTGCACCTGGGCGAAAGTAATAACGTAAAACCAGCACCTCGCGTAACTTCCTGTATGTCCGGCACTTGGCGCTTGGAAATCGTGTCGCTAGAGAGCCACAAGCAAGTCGTTGATTCACATAATACACTTAGTGCCCGCTGCAAGCAGAATTGCAGCATTTTCAATTGTGAAAAATATAACGAGCCCAACAATCGCTCGAGAAATTTCTATTAATACCATGGGCATTAGCGTTACGGAGGAAACGCGGCGCTGGGCAGAGCTGTTCATTACTGGAGAAAACCGAACTTATTTCTGAGTAGCTGCAATTCTATTTTACACTAGCGAAAGTTTGGTGCAAAGAAAAGAAGAAAATCGTTAATGTTAGTTTCTTGGCGAGAGCCAGAGCACGCCGAAAACGTTCGAAAATTGGCAACCCCCCGAATGAGGCAGGAAAAACGTTGCCTTTTAATAAGAAAGTCAGTTTTGCGGTAGTTCCACCACATAGAGGAGCGATTTTAGCTAGTCACCCAGGGACGGTAAACCCACCTGCGTAGCAACTTGTTGGTTCGCTGTTGTTCGTGCTCGATGCCAGCGTGCTGGAGCTTTGGAAGCGGGCGCGCTCCATGCGCATCCTCTCCATCTCGCGCTTCTTTGTCTCCGAGAACTGCGTCGCGATGACGACCAGACACAGGTTGATCATGAAGAACGATCCGATCTGCAAGCGCACGCGAACAGTGAGGAACGACGCGCTTCGGCGGCGCCGTTGCGCGCGTCCTTAATTTGACGGCGCGCGCACTCACCACGATCAGCAGGACGAAGTAGATCCAATCCCAGAAACTGTGCGCGTCCTGCACGTAATACATTATGTCGGTCCAGCCCTCCAAGGAAATCACCTGCGAGCACAGATTTCACATTCATTCGGCGCGCTAACGACGGCAAACGCGTACCAGAAATATGGCCACCCAGGCCAGTCCGATGTTGTCGAAGGAGATCGTGCCCTGAAACGGATTTTTTGCCCCCTCCTTGCAGTTGGTGTAGTACTGATGCCAGTTGACGCATCCCGTCTGGTTGCGCACGTAATAATCCTCGTACGTCAGATGACACGTCCGGTTGCCGTCCTTGAACGGCGGTATGTCCCTGCAGTAATGCATGCCGCTGTGATCGTTCTTGCTGCAGATGAAGTCCTGCTCCTGGGAGATGGAGAAGTACAACGACAGGTCTCTGAAACACAACGCCGACGTTAGCGCTAGCCGGAGGGCGCTCGCCCTGTTTGATTACGGCGAGGCTTTGAGTCACAGTCATATAGAATTGATTAGAGAGTTGTTAGAATCGTGGCCAGATGATTTGTTTCGGCCGGCAGTCCGTGCGCGAAGAAAATCATTTTCGCCCATCCGTTCATTTTCATTCGTATGTCAACAACCAACAGGTGAAGTCGAGCCGCACCGGGCGGGCGATCGAATGTGATACAAATCGAACTCAAATGAACGAAACATAAGTATGAGATGCGGGCGCAACACAAACGAACAAATTATCACCCACAACAATGTGCACCAAGGCAACGAACACATCGACAGAGACACGATTATCACAGAGCGACGAAGAGAGGGAGAGAGAAAGAGAGAGAGAGAGGGAGAGCCATGGGGACGATGCGAAACCGTCGCCTCCCGTTGGACATGCACATTCAGTACCTACACCACGACACCATGACGATGAGCTGTGACGAAAGATGCAAGACAACCACCAACCAGAAGCACACCGAAGCAGAAGATAAAGGATTAGGCGGGGAGCCGGGGTCGGCGGTGGGTGCGTCGCGACGTGCCCGGCGGCGTAGGCGACGGACGGAGGTTCCTAAAGTTTCGCCCGCGCCGCTCGAATCCAATATAAAACACGAAAAGCTCGTTAAATTTGCATAAGCCGGTGCCGACTAGTCCAACAGGCATTTTTCCTCGCCGACATCGAATCGCGCAACTTTTTACGCGCCCCTAACGAAGCCCACGAATGCCGCGCGCATTATTACAAAACACGCGCCGACGTTTTAATAGTTCTTGAGCTCGTTTTCCGTTTAACTGAATTATCAGCGCCGCGCCGCCTCCATCGCGCAAGTTTAGTTTTATTGACTTTAATAAAACCGCGCACTTGTCGTTTTCGTCGGCGCGCCGATTCCGTCTTATTTAACTTTCGCGTCGTCGCGGCCCCGGCGAGTTTCGCGTCGTGCATTGGGGCGGGCGCATTGTTCGAGTGGAAAAGCACTTAATATCAACATAACAACAACACGCGACGCGTTCGCGCGAGTGGACGTCGCCGGCGCAAAATCGATGGAATGACCGATACGCGCCGCCATCGACGTCGTTAATATTTCGCCCAATCCGTCTCAATCGGTCTCTTCGGGCGTTCGCAAGGTATCGACGACGACACCTTGCGACGTCCAAGCGCCAAGCAATTTTGGACATTCGTCCGGCCCAAATGCGGGCGTCATTTGTCCGCCGCGGAAAACACGAAATTGTATTCGTTTTTTCCTTCGCGATAGTCGAGCGAAGTGAGCGCTCCAGAACGCGAAGGAATTTAATT
The DNA here is from genome assembly GCA_027574965.2 of Ecitophya simulans. Lineage (NCBI taxonomy): Eukaryota > Metazoa > Arthropoda > Insecta > Coleoptera > Staphylinidae > Ecitophya > Ecitophya simulans. The sequence continues at coordinate 27,529 of JAODGE020012878.1, read as the reverse complement.
AAAGCGCAATGCCACTGTCCTAAACAATATTTGCCGTTCAATTTCGACACAAACGGCGCAGAAATTCATTCGGCCGCAGGGTTTGGCGTCCGCGTCGGCGTTTTAATAATTTGCGAATTAAATAAACAACGCGCGACGCGCGAACGAAATGCATTTTTCATTATTCGCGCTAAAACGAAGCGAAAGTGCTCGAATGGAAATCAATTTCCATACGCATTTACATCGCCATTTAAATTTCACAACGCTACGACAAACTTTGCGATTGTTTCGCGTCGAGCGTGCGGAATATGAAGCGCGAGAGGCGGCGCACATGAATGCCGCTTTATCGCCGCGCTGGAAACAACTACAATCTAATCGAGACGGCGAGGTGGTTGCGGTTGGTTTCCTTCGTTAGGACGTTTGAATGCGGTCATAGGCGCGGGTGCAAATAATAATCTGCGGCGAGCGGCCGAGAGGCGAAGAAGCGCTCCGACCGCCGCCGCATTCGCATTCCGACACGACAATAGAGCGGCATATGCCATGAAATTTGCCGAAACGACGCGACGGGAAGAAAATTGCTCTCGACGCACACTCGATCGGCATTCGCGCGTTCCTCGCGCGTATATTTCGAACATTATCGGAGCGCCGTCGGAATATTTAGATTTTTCGTCGACGAAAACGACGGAACGTTGTAGTTTTGCCAACAACCGCGAAAGGAATGGCGACGGAACGCGCGCCTCGGCCGCATCCACTTTTCTCGGCGATTACACACAGAACCACTTAATAATTCAACGAATTCGGCGATTTAATGGACCGAATCCTAGCTCTGCCGACTTGACAGGTGGCACGGTCGTCGGTCTCCGGCGCGCCGCAACGCGAACTTCTTCTCGTCGCGCGGCCCCCGCCCCCCGGCGGCAAACTATAATGAAATTTAGCGCCGCCGAGAGACGCGTTCCGCTCGAATCGTACGCGCGAGTCGTCGTCATCATGGCGTGAGGTGCGGAGCGGGAGAGGCTGCAAGAGAGGCTGGTGCACAATATCGAAGAGACGGAAAAGACGCTAAATCAAAGAAGCGCACGAGTGCGTTACACAATCTTACGTAACAGGCACTCGCACTGTGTACTCATCCGAGATATATCTGCAACAGAAGTAAGCCGGCCTCATTCAAGTCAAATCACATGTGATCGTCGGAATAATGGTAGTTTAATCGTCTCGCCGACGTCGCCGACGAAGTGCCAAAGTGGTCGGCCGACGTGCGACGGGACGCCGTCAAACGCTATCGCCAAATCCAGGACGACATTTCACAGCGCACGGCGCAACACATTCATGACACGTGGGAGGTTGAAACGCTTCGATCGGACGTGTGATGCGTACGACAAAACTGCGATTTGTATCAACTGAATCTAACAGTGGGAAGCGTTTGATGTGGGAAAAACAATTAAAACTATCTGTCCTCGCCGAACGTGATCGAATGCAATGACGGCTAAAAATGGACAATCGGTCGCATTAACCGCGTCGGCGCGCGCGCCGTACTCACTTTGGGAATGTGATGTTCTGGTTGGACTTGGAGAGGTAGCAGCGCTGCCGCAAGATGCCCTGCCACAGCTGCACCCCGATGATGCCGAAGATGAAGAACACGAAAAAGCAGAGCAGCAGCACGTTGCCTAGCATCGGCAGCGTGTCCAGGAGGAGCATGACCAATATACGCATGCCTGAAACGACGGCCAGAGACGGTCATTGTTAGGATGCTGCACGTTGCGGCGCAGACAGATGCAGAAATGGGTTCATTACGAGTTCAGTTCAGTACGCTGCATGCAAATTGTTCGCGAGGCCGGCGACGTTCGGCGGATAAGAAATGTCAAGTGCCCGGTGTACTCGACACGTGTGCGCGGCGCGCGCGTCGAGTGCACTTGGAAAGATGGAAAAACGGAAAAACAGCGACGAGAGCGAGAGCGAAAAAAAGAAGGCAGAAATCTAGGTGGGAATAGGAAAATATGATTTTCTTCTCGCACGTCTTCGACGCGAAAATAACGAAGGCACGGCGACGGCGCGAACGTGCCGAAAACGGTGGCGCTGGCAAAACGACGAACGCTATTAAAAAGTTCGCGTGTTTTGCATTTTTCGCGGGCGCGTTCATTTGCGCGCGAGCCCCTCGACGCTTCGTCCGGCCGGCGTCGGTTTGTTGCCCACGCGCGGATTAGCGCCGTGCGGTTTGGGAAACTTTGCGGGCGTCGCCATTCAATTTCGAATTTCTCGCCGCGTTTTTCGCGCCGCTGCTTGTCGCTTTAACGGCGCGCTAATCAAGCGACGTCGACGAACGCGATTAATTTTAATTAACGCGCCGACTTATTGTCGAATTCGCGTGCGTCGTTAATGAGTGTTCGTCGGCGGTTTCGTCGGCGACTCGTTAGAGGCGGAAAAACGCGTCGCGAGGCGAATTCGTGCGCGTCGTCGAATATTTCGCGCCACGGATCCGCGACGCGAAGCCGCATTATCCTCACCATCCATCCAATATCGCGCTGCTCTCGCGTATTTTCCAATCGTCGCGGCGGGATCAGACGGCGGCGCAGGGTGAGCCCTTCGTTCGCGCCGACGACGTCTCGGCGAAATCTCGGCGCGGCTCACGACGTTAACAGCCGCCGCCGCCGCCGCGTCAAAGGCGCGGTAAGACGCGCAGAAGCGAAGAACATAAGAACATCCGACGGCGGCTTCGGAGGCACGATCCGCCCGAAGATTACGCCTGCCGAACGCCGCCTCGGCGGCGTCTGTTTGCGACGTCCGCGAGTCGCGAACGCCGAACCGTGTCAGCTGCGATTGCGGGCGATCGCCGCCGCCCAGCTTATCGTGCTGGTAAGATGATATATGCACGCGAGAAACCGCCGGGCCGTGAACTCAGACCGGAGCAAACAAAATGTTGATGAAAATCGAGTAACTAATAGCAGGTTGCAGAACGCGACAGTCCTCGCTGGAAATGTACGGAAAATCTAGGCAAGTATTGAAAAGTGTCGCCGGATTCACTGCGCAGCTGGCGTCGAGAAGCTAAGGTGCGAAGACGTTTACTGTGGAAAAGTATCGCGTGATCCCCTCCGGATGATGCGCTAGCGATCTTGACCAATGCGAGTACGACTGAGTACGGGGGAATTAGTATTCAAGAGCGGGCTAATTAGTCGACAGGCAGACTCCACCAAGCACCGTCACGCTGCCCCACTGCGTCCAGCTCGTTCCTGCCATCAGTCGTCCCCGCATAAGTTCAGAGTGTGGAAGCCCCGACATTGTGAGTCTGTCTATTCAATATATATGTCGTTCTGATCGCTGACCGGTAAGTCGTGGACGCACGCCAAGCGAGTTATTTCATTCGACCCCGAAATTATCGTCGGTTTCTGTCAAAACACACCAATTTTGATGTGAAGTTAATTTTGACCGACACGCCCAAACACTTCCGATCCATGCTTATCCCCATTGAAGGGATGATCGAACGCAGGCCGAAATATGTTTTTAAGGCGGGGAATTTTCTGCAAAAAATGTTATCAACGATTTGGTTATCAACGAGGTTCAAATTAGACTGCGCATGTTTTTTAAATGGGCACGTATTCGATAATTTAATGGCATTTTTCAATAACACGCCCAAAACATATCGAATAAAGCATGTTATCATTGGAATGCTAATGAAATGTTTTCACGCTTGCGACGAATTGTCTACAGAATCAGTTGTAAACGATTTAGTTTGTATGAAAAATTTTTCATGCGTTTTAAAACAGGAAAAAAATTTGCGCATCGTGCTTGCACTCAATCGAAAGGTAATATGAAATTACGTATGTACCAGTGCTTATCTCCGTGACGAATGTTTTGTATTACAAGTTACAGAAATTTTAGACAATTTTCCATGCGTTTTAAAACGGATGAATTATCTTACTTTAATGTTAATTTTGACCGACACGCCCAAACAATTTCGATCCATGCTTATCCCCATTGAATGTATGATCAAACGCAGATTGAAATGTGTTTTTAATGCATTTTCTGCATAAAACGTTATCAACGATTGGTCAAGTCCAAAATAGACTGCACATGTTTTTTAAGTGGGCACGTGTTCGATAATGTCATTTTTGACTAACACGCCCAAAACATATCGAATCAAGCTTGACACCATTGGAAACCCAATTAAATGTAGGTTCTGAATACGTACTACAGAATAAGTTGTAAACGATTTAGTTTATATGAATAATTCTTCAATGTTAATTTTGACCGACGCGCCCAAACATGTTCGCATCGTGCTTGCGCTCGATCGAAAGGTAATACAAAATTAGCGACGAATTGTCTGCATCACAAGTTACAGCCATTTTTGCCAATTTCCCATGTATTTTAAATGGACATGCGTTTTATATTTTAAAGTCATTTTTGACCGACGCGCCCAAACAATTTCACATGTTAATTTGACATTTAAACAATGTGTTGCTGGTTCCGGTTTATGAATCCAGTGCTAATATCACGACGGTATCGGGGAAGAAATCCGAGTGGCACCATGTGAAACACGAACGTAACGGAAGGGTCGCATACTCACTGGGAATTCGGTTGATGGCTCTTAGTGGCCTCAGCACCCTGATCGTCCGTATCGGCGACAAATTGATGTTCTCGATGTCCTGACAGTACTCCAAGGCGCCCGCCAGCACAATGAACATGTCGAGTCGGTTCCACGAGTCCGCCAGGTAGGAACCCTTGCCCCAGATGCCCATCGCTATCATCTTGATCATCATCTCGAGCGTGAAGAACAGAAATATCACGTCGTCGAAGAGCTGCAACAACAGACGCAGACGTGTACGGACCGCCTCCCGCCCGTCGGTCGGCGCCGGCGCCGCCGCCACTTACTTGCAGTATTTGGCACCGGCTCGTGTCGCATTTCTCGTCGACGCACGGCTGATACATGCCCAGCGTGATGCAGTTGAGGAGAATGATGATCATGGAGATTCGTTCGAACCATGTGCGGCGACGGGTTAAGGAAATTCTTTCCGGCGGCGAATGGCATTGCGAAAGGGCGCGTTATCAATATTTCTTCCGGCGGCCGGCGGCAGATATAAACGCGCAATCAATTTGCCGACCAAACTGTGCTTCCGCCCACGCGCCGCCGTTCGAGGCACGTCCCCGAACGAGCGAGAAAAAGCGCTACGGGAACGCGACGAAGCGAGGGCTTGGTGCGAGGGCAAACGGCCCGTCAATTAAATCTATATTTTTCTTCGCTTCCATTATCCCTCGACGCCCTCCCCGAGGCACTTCGCCGACGCCTTCTTAACGCCGCGTCATAATATTGATGGCGGCCATTAATTAACTCGCGCGCACGCGCACCGCGAACGACGGCGCGCGCGCCGGAACAAAGCGAAACAAATTACGCCGAGGCGCGCAGATAAAGAATGATAAAGGGTGCGCTAAACGCGCGCGCTCGAGGAAAAGAAAGCCAACGTCCGGGTTTTGCCGTTGTTTTTTTTTTCGTAATTCGGCGCTTTTTTGTTTGCTTTGGGCGATAATCGACGACGATGCTCGCAATCAGCGTGATAAGACGACGGGAATTCGGCAGTCGTTTAGGACGTTAATTATTCCGCGGGCATTGCGCAAACGCAGCGTGTTCAACCGTCGCCGTCGACGATTTCGCGCATGCGAAAAGGGGAACGTATTGGCAATGCATGCGCGATTTGTTGCTTGAAAAAGTTACCTAATATCCATCTGGCGGACGCGCGTGCCCATTCATCGTCGCAAATCCGTCAAATATAAACCTTTTCAGCTTTTTTTCGGGGCCCTTTTTTTTCAATTTCATTTCGTCGCGTCCTTAATTTCGACCGAACGGATTTTCGATGGAGTGACTTTATCGGCGGCGTTAGTTTCGAACGAGTTGCCGGGCGCTCCCCGCGGAGGATTTGGCTGCGCGAAGTTCGGTCGGCGCGTTCCATTCCAATTTAGCAAATTAGACGACGTCAAACATTGTGTTGCGCGGCGGCGCGCAAGTTGGCCGACGAGTCTTCAGAATTTCCAAGTGCTTTCGATAGTTTGCCGCGGCGAGCGATGCCGCGATTATGCCACACGCGATATCATCTGCCGTCGACGAAGTTTTCGCGCGCGTCGAGAGCGATTTGTCATTCCGGCGTTAGCTCGTCGTGCGCCGAATTTGCGCGGAAAGCATGCGAAATTGTTCTGTGTTTATTTAAATCGGGTAAATCCCCGGCGTCGATTTTCCGATACGCGCGGCGACGTAATTAATCTGGCGCGGCCATAATTGAACAAGTCGATATTAGTTCTGGCGGCGGCTGGCGGCGTTCTTCTTCCGGCTTATTGTTGCGACGAGAATGGCGTTTCGCAATACGGCGACGCTAAACTTGCGCCGTCGAAATTCGAAAACTTCGACAGCGTCGCCCGAGTTCGGCACGGAAAATTTTAATTAACCATTTTATCCGGCGCGCATTTCGCTCTTCCGTTCGGTGACATTATCGCGATCAGATGCGCACACGTTTTGCGCGCGCTTGTTGCGCGCCAGCGTAAAAGCGTTGAAAATCTCCGCCCGCAGGTCAGCCGACTTACTGCCCGCAGGAAAATTTATCGGCAAGCCCTTCACGCCGCACGAAATCGTCGGCAAAATCTTGTGATGTCGCTCGGACGCAGGGACCGCCGACTTTTCTCGTCGCTCCATTTCCCCGCCGGATCGGGCCAGCCAAGCCGGTCGGAAGGATCGCGGCGAAGGCAAGAGTTGGTTTTATTGCGCGCGCACGAACGACGGCGGTCAAATTGGTCGTTTGCTTTGTGCACAATCGCGAACGTAAGTTTTGATAAATTCGAGCGCCGTCCGGGGCGCGAGAGATTTCGGCGCATCGCGCGCCATCCGCCAAACGCGGAAAAACAAACCGTCGACTTTCGGCCGCTTCACGCACGTGCCCGCCACCTGCGTCGGTGCTACATCATTCGAACGCCGCAACATTCCGCATGGGCTGCACGCAGTTCGGTACTGGAGCCGCGACCGCAAACCGAAATTAGGCTCGTTCAGCGCAAATTGCGTCTTCGAAATGTATATCATCTCGTGGACATCGCGTCGTGTGCCGCTTTTCGTGAGCGCCACGTGCGCACCATAAAAGAATGCGAGTGATATTTATGTGCCACTTGCAGCGCGCGCGGGATACGCGATGATTCACGTGCGGCCAATTTAGACGCGTACCAGGCGAAAGGAAAATTTAAACAAACAACGACAATGTGGCACGTAAGACAATTTTATCCTGCGCCTCACGAGGCGTCTAAGACCGGAATTATTTTGCGCGCGTTTCTTCCGTCTCAATTAATTAACGATCTGTTGCCGCCGCATGCACAAACCGCCCGCGGCGGCGTTGCGAAGCGAAGCCCTTGCGTAATTGCGTCTCGCGCGTTTTTTTTTCTGCGCGCATCGAACCGTCGCATCATTAAAATCCGCGCGACGACGTCGACGCGACGCGCCGCTGGCGCCGCCGCCGGGAGCGTGAAATATTAATTGGCCGCGGCCGTGTTCTCATCTCGCGCATATTCCGGGCACGTGCCCGGGCGCGGGTCGTCGCGGAAAAGCGACGCGCTTTTCGCAATTAGTAATAAAAACGCGCTCGATGGATGCCGCGCCGCACGCGCCGCAGCTATCGATGATTACCACGTCGCGGGCGCCGCGCGACGAACCGTTAATTAGTTGTCCTTTAATGGCCGGCGTCCGAGCCGTGCTTGACGGCGGGCAATTAAACCATTGTCGATTTAATGTTGTTTTTTTATTCGCCGAGCGACGCCTGTCGACGCACGCCGACATTGATAATTCCGCCTTCATATTTATCGGTGATCGTCGAACGAATTCGCCCGCCGAGTTCGGAGCCGTCGGCTTCGATCGTGTCCTCCACGCGCGCATTGTTCATCCGCTGATTATTTCCGAAACGCGCGACGAGTCGGACGAACACTTTGCATAACTGTGCAACGCGCCACCTGGGACCTGGGCCGCACTAATAGTCGTTCCGCGCGCCCGCAATCCAGCCGGGCGTAGCGCTTGCCGGCTGATCGATAATTTTGAATAATTGCCAGTTGATAATTACGCCGACGCTCGAGATGGTAGCGCGCGGCGCCGGAATCGATGCGCGCGCCAAGTCCTTAACGCAATGCGAACGCACGTCGGCGCGTCCACCGCCCCCTCGGCAACTCTTTTCTACGCGACCGCTCGTTTGCGCGGCAACCACTTTGCCAGTTGGCAATTTTGCCAAACATGTTTGCTCCACCGCTCCGACCGCTGCTCCTCGGGCGCTGGCGGCGGCGCGAAATTTCGCGAAACGGTTTGCAGCTGTGCGTCTGTGCGACTGCCAAACCGTCCGCATCGATGTCGACGAAGAACAGCCGTCATGCGGCCGCGCCTAATTAAACGGGGATCATTAATCGCCGCGCTAACGAACGCGCCCGTCGGATACGCATCCTCGAGGATATTGTTGCCGGCGGCGCGGCGGGAAGAACGCGAGCGGCCGGATCGATGCGGCGCCGGGCGCGCGGCGACCGTCTCGAATCGCGGCGCCGGAAATCGCAACGTGCATTTCGTCGTCGCGCCGAATTTGCATGTATCGCGACGCGCATTATCGCGAGCATGCGCGACTGCGATAACAACGCAGCGCAGTTCGATCTGACCTATCGGTACGAACGCCGCCTCGCTGTCGGCTTGCGCGGGTGGGCGACGTAACGAGAAAAGTTTCAGCCGAGAAAACGCAATTTCGCAACGAACCATGGCGGGGGGAGGAGGCAGTTAATTACGTAAACGCGAGCAGGAAAGTGCAACAAGTATTTCGAGAGGAATTGCTCGCACAGGAGGCGAGCAGGAAAGCAGGCGTTTCGCGCTAAAAACCTAATTAATTAAGGACAACTTGGAGCGCGTTTGTTACCAGAACCACGATACGCACAAGCGGGACGCACGCGCGCGCCCCTCCGGGAGTGTCGCAAATGATAAAATGCAAGAGAGATTTTTGCCAAGCTTTGGGCGTTCGGCACGTCTCGAACCTCGAAGAATTGCGTTGCGAAATTATTTTCAAACATAAATTCCCGCTAGAAGCAGCAACTTTCGTCGCGTTTTTATTTTATGCCTCCGCCGTGAGCGCAGTTGGGAAATTACTAGTTAATAGAGGATAAATGATTGCAAATAGAAAGCCGAGCGCGCGGCGAACGGCGCGAATGCGCAGACGAAAAGCGGGACGGAGGATTTGCATTCGCGAAGTGGAACATCTTCCGCGTCTTGAACAGGATTACGACTTCCGGCGAACGATTCCGTTTATCGCTGGCAAGGCGCGCGCGAGCGTCGCGCGGCCGCTAAATACTTTCCCGTCGCAGGCAGCATTACGCGGTGGCGTAATGCTTCGCCGCCCTCATCCTCGACGGCATTGTTCGGCCCAGTTCGCGCGCACCTGGTTCGCGCGATGCCGCGCGACAAAAAAGCCCAACGTGTGTAATCGCGTGTTTCGCATCCGGTCTCGGTGCAATACTCTACGGCAGAGATAAAATCGATCCAGGCGCGCGACTTCGACGCGCCGTAATTTCGAAAAATTCACCGCCGACAAGAAGACAACCATGGAAACATAAACGGCGACGATTGATGGGAGCGATAACGTTTTGATTCCGCAAACGAACAAGAGCGCATAAAATAAACTCCTAATGAAAATTTGCATTTTTATTATGAAACAATATTTTTCTGTCTTTGACTGCGTACGTAACTGATTAATACACTATGATAAAAACCAACGAAAACTAGTTACCTATATCTGGCTTCCAACCGCCTAAAGTGGGACAAATGTTTATACCAGATTTCGTGAAGAATATTACGAGAAATAAATCGACTGTAACTTTAATCATAATTGGTATAATAAAGATTTTTTTTTTGTTGAAAATAATGCAGATGCTATTTGACTATTTCGCAGTAAGTTTAAATTTTCAAATACATAATTTTTTGGTAAAGTACTATTTTGACATGTAACTTTTACATAACGTAGTTTCACTTCACGTAGAGTTTTATTGACTTCCTCCAATATGCTCCGAGCTCATTTTAGTACCATCGTGTGGTTTATTTCATACATCATTCGTCGGTAGAAATTATATTCTGCAATCGCCCGGACGGCACTCGTTGTTAAATTTTTCTTAACAAAACTGGCCCGTTGAATCTCTACGAGCTGCGAGCGCAGCATCAAGTGCATGGCAGTCTTCTTCAGATTCTCCTTCCTCCCAAAAAATAAATCAAAACTGTGCTGCAACGGTTGCTACGAAACGCGCGCGTCAAGCGAGCTTTCCTGCATCTGCAGTTTGTGCGCCTAACCTGCAGTGCTGTGCGTGCAGCGTAGTGCTATAATATTAAGTTAGAAGTGCCAGTGTTTTTCTCCTTTAGCACATACTCTAAGTGTGCGTGTTTGTTACGTAGTGTTGTTACTGGTAATTAGTTTTTTCTGTGTTATTTCTGTTCAATGTGTCCGCAATAAAAAAAATTTTACTAGACCTGCATAAAAGAGAGGGTGGAGAACGACTGTCATAACTTTGATTAATACTTTTTCCAAATTATTAATATCAAACATAAATATTTTGATTCGAATGGTGGTAAGTAAGAGTGGATATTTTTTCAAAAATCTCTTCAGTGCTGTGCGTGAAATGTACTGCTATAATATTAACAATGGTTACTGGAGGATTGTGGGTAAAAATACCTTTTTAACGTGAATGTTTAAATATAATATTTATGCTACACGACTGATAAAAATGTAACTTTTAAGAAACGGCTGCAGGAAAAATTTCTTCAAATGTGATTGTCATTTTAATTAATTTTTTATGCGTAAAAATTTGATATCACTATATGTGGTTACTGCACAAATCTATTAAATACTTATATTGAAACATTCAGGTTTTTACGTTTATTAGTATTTTGTCAATACTTTTCGGCATGAACGATGGCATCTGGTCCCACTGAGCGGCGCGCCGCCACGAACGCAACGAACTCGATGGCAATTGAGGTGAGAACATTCACAATACTTTTCGGTCGGACCCGAGTCAAGGACCCGTCATCGCTTCGCGATCGCATCAAATATCGCGTGTCGAATGTAAAACGTCGCCGCGCCGCAATATTGTCGACGAGCGACGAAATTGGTAAAATTGATAAAACGTCCGGTCGTTGACAGTTTTATCAAGCGAGGCGAAACCGCCGAGCTGGCGCGACGAAAACAAGAACGCAAAACGCGAAAGCCTGTTGAATTCGCAAATTGCGAATTTCGCCGCGCGAACATAATCGCGCATGTTTTCGTAATTACGTATATTGCGCGCCGAACGAATGATGCACGGCGTGCGCGGACATCGTTGGCGCGAGCGCGCGCTGCAATGCAATTTATAAACGGCCCCGCGCCGCCATCAAATTCGCCGGCGAAACCCCATCGGATATTGATGCCCGATGCATTTTGCACGCACGCGCCCAGCGATAGGCGGCAATATTCGCATTAGGCGCACGCGTTCGTTTGTTGTTGTTGTTTTTTTTGTTGTTTTGTTTTCGTCCGGAATAACTAACCCGGCCGGGCATGTAATTTGGCGCGCCGGTGACGCCGCGCCGCGACCAGATCGCAGCCGGCGTATGTCAGCGTTTATCCTTTTCGGCGGCGGCGAAAATGTCCCATTTAAATGCAAATTGAATTTGGCACGTCCTGTATTTTCATTATCCAATTTTCATGACGATTTAGGTACGCGGCGCGCGCTGCGCGTCGATCGGCATCGAGCGGCCGAAGGAAATGGAAAACTTATTAGCTGTCGCACGTGCCGCCGCCGCCGCCAACGCGAACGCGAACAGCTTGCGCCTGCGCACCACGCTCGAGCGTGAATCATTCCGGATTAAAGAAGGATCAAGCGTCGCCGTCGTCGGCACAAAGTGAATTGTGCACGCTCGCAGCTCGCTCGCATGTCAAACGCTGGCGAACATCGAGCGAGCACACAAAGCGACTGCCGGTCGAAGAACCGGCGCCTCGTCGGCGATAAATTCGCACTCGCGCCTACACGAAACGTCGCATCCGTAGAAAGCAGGGCTCGGAGAACCCATCGTTGATGCTATGCGTGATAATAGCGATCGGCCATTCTTCCTCCACTTTGCCAAACATGAACGAAGCGCGCGACTTCGGCGAACCATTCCTCTGATTCCGATTGCCATGCCGAGTGCCGCCAAACCCTTCTGGCGCAACCGTTAAATCAACATTGACGCGGGAAAATTGCGCGGTCATAATTCGATTATGATAATCGTCGTTTCGACGACAACGAAGATTACACACTTCGCCTGACTTGGTAGACCGATGCACGATGGACGGCCGGAGAAAAACGCATCAGGCCATTAGCACAATATAACTCCATTCGGGCAAAGCGGAGGCGGCAGGAGCGAAACGCGAGACGAGCACGCCACGTACGGAAATCCAGAGGAACGATGCGCTCGAATTACGCTCGCCCACGTTTCGACGCGAGATAATTCGAGAATCGAATTTTCCAGCAGCGCCAAAGAAGTCCGCCAAACGCGAGCGGACGCAGACGAATCGGGCGGCAGGTTCGGCGGCGAGCGAATAAATGCGCGGGCGGCCGGAAATAATCGAGTTGACTTAATTAAAGTCGAAATCGTTTCGCAACTTGTTTGCAAACACAGCCGGCGGCGCGGCTCCCGAAGCGCCGCGTTTTTTTTTATTTTTCTATTTTCGTTTTGTTTTTTTTGTTCTGTTTCGTATTTCAGCGTCGCCGTCCTCGCTCGCCCGGCAAACTGTTGAATCGTGGACGGGCCCGGACGCGTGAAAATTTGATGAGCGGCTCGGAATGAAACTGCCCCGAAAGGGTCGCGCGCGCGCGCGCCGTTGTTATTAATTAAGGCGAGCGCCAAGTTTTTCAGCGCGGAATCGGCGGCGCTCAATTATGTATGTTGTATGCGCGCGAACTAACCGGATTAAAATTCAATCTAAATTGAAAACTTTTCCAGCGCGCGCGGTATCAGCGAACCGCGATTAATTTCGTCGCCGGAGATAACGCGCGCCGAAAGTTTCGCGCGTGCGAAATAAAATTCGAGCGCGCCTTAATCCGGCCGCCGCGACGCGCACTTGTTGAAACTAATTAAAGCGCCGATCCTCGCCGATCGTCATTTCCGCGCGCGAAAATTGCGCGCGCGTCGCCCGTCCAGAAATGAACTTCCTTTCGGCACACATTCCGGCGCGCGACTTTTAATTGAAACTGGATGGAAATTTCGTCCGCGCGACGCCCCATTATTGGTTAATATCCGGCGGGGCGCGCGCCTAAATTTTTCGCGCACATTCGGCGACGGGCTCGTACGCGCGACCCAATTTCCAGACGCGTCTAATAATTAATTGCGCACTGGCAACGCGACCCCCGCGGACGTCCGCGCGCGCCCGAAATGCGTTCGGGTTGCGCGCGCACTTCGGTTGTCGGCCGCGCGAATTAATTAACTTCTTCGCGCACGCTCCTCGCGTAATTACGCTGGCCCGTTAGGAATGCACGTCGCTCGGCAGGGTGTTCAGCCCGAAGCGAACGCGTTGCGCTTGTGTTGTCGTTTCACGTCTCTTCGAACAATCCGCCCTCTCCCCCGCCGGCCGGCAATACTAATTGGCCTATCTCGTTACGTGCGGCTTGTCCTCGCCGCCGACGGCTTGTTATCATTCTTATCGGTGGCACCGATGCCTTTATTTCGGCGAACGTCACCCTGGAGGCATTCTTCCCTCTTCGCGGCGTCTTTGTCGGCTTCGTCCCGGCCGAATTTCCTCGTTACGCTTCTAATTCTTTCGCGGCTCGAGCGAAAAGCCCTTCGTTTCGCGTGGCGGTCCGCGGCGAGAATATTTATCTCTTTACGCTTTTGTGTTCTCGCTCGTCTCGCTTCCCTATTGTTCGAGAGGGAAATGCATTCAACGCGCTTTGAAAACGCTGCAATTTCTGTTCGATTGGTTATTGCGTCGACGCTTGTTCGATGACGTCGCGTAAATCCGGATGCAGCGCCACAACGAATTTCGGAATCCGATTTGTTTACGACCGAGCATGCGTAATGCGCGCGCGCCGTAAACGAATCGATCGTTCCGAGCTGTGAAATGTGTTAATCGCGTCGTCGCCGAAGCGGTTAATAAATTGGCCCGACGCGCATTCTTCGTCCGATCGCGCAAGGTTTATCGGTACGATCGATGCTGCAGTTGTGAAAGATCGATATGCCGGCCGCCATCTCTGTCTCTCGCCGTCACTGCGTAGTTTTTGTCGCCGGCAAAAACATCGATATTTCGGCAACGACGTCTGTTGCGCGCGCGCGACGCGCAGACGAACGCAAACGAAACAAACAGCGAACCCGCCGCGCCGAACGAAAATATCCGCTCGACGATGAACTGGCGTTTTTCGCGCGCGCGCGCAACCGCGTGGATATTAAACAAATTCGCGTCGCGCATCGTCGCTCGGCGTTATCGGCGAGCGCAAGAAAGGGGAATCATTCGTTAGCGTTCCGTCGGCCTATTCACGTCGCGGCCGTCGGCTGAATCGTTCATTATTATCAAGGACAGGCCTCGGCGGGCGAAACAATGCCGCGCGTTCGCCGCGTACGCTCGGTCGGCAAAAACGGCGCCGTCGTTTAAGAACAATTAAACGCCGCCGGTTTGTCGTCTACGTCTGCGCGGCGGCCGCGGCGGTGATTAGAAAAACAGACGTTTGCGCGCAACTCCGTCCGACGCTCCCCGTTTCTTGTATAAAATTCGCAAAAGCTCATTTTCTATTATTTCCGCCGCGCATTATCCTCGATGGGAGTCGGCCCAGTATTACCAACGCCCCAGCCAGCCAGTCCGACCAAAGTCAATACAAGTAACGCCGTGCGGTGCATCAGAACCTCTCCGACCGACATTGCGACGGCGAATGTTCGGCGTTATTTGGTCCGTCGCGATGCGAGCGAAAAAGGGTGTTTTTGTTTTCGTTTCGTCCGTCGGCCTTTTTCCGCCTTTGTGCGTCCCCCCCGAGGAGGAATTTGCCAGTTCGAGCGCGCCGCGCGCGCCTGGGACCATTTCGCCGAGTGCTGGTCCGGTCCGATTTTCCTTCGGGCCGCCGGCCGCCGACATGATCGATGTCCGGCGCCGGGCGTCCCTGTTGGGAAACATTTGGAGAGCTGATTGATGGCGCGCCAGGAGCTTACGAAACGACGCGCAGCC
This sequence comes from Ecitophya simulans, assembly GCA_027574965.2. Lineage (NCBI taxonomy): Eukaryota > Metazoa > Arthropoda > Insecta > Coleoptera > Staphylinidae > Ecitophya > Ecitophya simulans. The sequence goes on along the minus strand of JAODGE020012878.1, from coordinate 12,365 downwards.
GGGCGCCGCGCCGAATTAGCGCCCGGCCGGGAGCGAACAACGTTCGCGCCATTATTTGCAATTATAATCCCCGATCCGCCACGAGCCGACGTCGATCCCGCCTTTCGGCGCGGCCGTCGTGGCGTTTCGTTCGCTCGCGAACGGCAACGTTTCTCGGCGCGACCGAATTCCCACGCGAATCGCCCCTCGGCCCTTTCGCGGCCGGCGCGGTATACGGGACGCCGCCATATGTAAATCGCCGCACGCCGTTTATTAATGCGGCAAGAAAATTTATGCGCGCGCCGCGGAAAAAGCGCGCGACGCATGCGCTGTAGTTCGTCGGCGCCCAACGCGCGCATGAATACGTTAATCGTCTATAATCCGTTGGCGCCTAACTAGCGGTCGTAAATAACTTATCGGCAGTGACGGTATAATATTTGGCTACAAATTGGTTTTTGCGTTGTGGACGCGCGCGTGCGTTGCGCACATGTTTCGGCACAACGTTATCGCTCGGCGCTTATTTTCGTCGTTTCTTCGCTGCCCAAAACAATCCAGGCCGGTGGGGTTGGAGGGGGCGCGCGCGGCGGTCAAACTCGTCGGCGTGCACGCCAAAAAAGCTTGCGGCTACAAATTCGATAATGCCGCTCGGCATCGCCGTTACGGTCGTTTTAACGAGTTAATTACGAATTAAATGCATAGCTAACAAAACGCGCCGCATAATTCCGTTAATATCGATTCAATCTGATTATGTGCGGCGCGAATAAATGCGGCCAGACTGACGCGCATCGCGGAACGAATGTCCCTCTCGTAACAACGCCATAACGCACGTCAATAAGCCGGCTGCGTTCGGACGACCGAATTAAACAAACGATCGCGTTCGCGGCGGCCCACTATTGTGGCATTAATTTAAATCAGCCGGCCGGAATCGTCTCGTTCGTGGCGAAGGCGCCGGACGGCCGCCGGTCGCGCGTCGTTGGTAATTACGAGCGACGCGGCATTCTTCTTCGCCGAATTGTTCGCGCGATTGCAAGTTTCAATGCGCTCCGTCGCTCCACCCGCTTGTAAGTTCATCGCGTATCGACGTAACATTGCAGGGATGTGAGAAGAAGAAAAAGAAAATTGCCCAACGGCGCGCGTCTTGCGCGGTGTTGTTCTTCCCAACAGCAGGTAAGCCTGCCGCTTTCCCGTCTTTCGGTCGTCTGCGTTATCCGGTGTCGCGCGCTCCGCGGCTTTGGCGGATATTAAACGGAAAAATACGCCCGCGAGGCAGGAAAACGCGCGTCGAGCGACGCGTATTTCCGGCGGCCCGAGCCGGCTGGCGGCAACCGGCGCCGTCGGAGCAACAGTGCGGCGGCGGCGGCAGGCAGGCAGGCAGGCAACGCGCGGGCGGCTCGCGCAGTCGTTCAACTCTCGAGCGCGCGCGCGCGTCGCAAGAAAGACGAGAGGAAGATGAGCGCAGCAACGATAAGACCCCGAAAGGGATTGCGGGCGGAAAAGGTAATGCTCGGATTTGGATGTGGCTTTGGCACCTGATTCGACCGAGCAGACCGAGCAGAAGACGCCGAATAATTAACCGGTCGACAAACCGCACAACGGAATGAACTGTTGCACGCTTCCGGCGCCGGCGAAACGTCGTTTCGGTCACGCCGTAGTAAAACTGCCCGCCGGGTCGTCGGGTCGCTTGCTTGTCCTTTTTTATCGACAAGATAAGCCCGAGGCGCCCGGCCCGGTAAGTGGGCGCGCGGGGATCTTTATTTATACCTTATAAGCCCTCGAGTGGTGAATTTATTTCGAACGTCTCGAGGGCGCATCATTTCTAATTTCGACGATTTATCGATCCGACGCGTCGCCGAGCACCTGGAAATTAGAAAAAAAAAACAAGAAAAAAACTACAAAACGTACCGTTGTCGTCGAAACTTTCTCGCGCGCTTTTAATATCAATTACACCCGCCGGAGGGCGGACGCGAGCGAAAAACACGCTTTCAAGGACACGCGACGACAAGTTGAAAGAACGATAAATCCTTTCGCATAGTTCGGCCCGCCGCCGGCGCGCACAACAAGGACGCGAAACGGCGCAAGGGCTCGTGCCAAGAGCGCCAAATGTTATAAGTTACAGCGCGACTCCGCACCAACGGTTCGCTGAAAATTGCGCGGCCGCGGCGCCGGGTCCTCGGCTGCGAGAGATTTTATTACCAAAAAATAAGGCAGGAATTAAAATTATGACCAGATGAAGCGGATAATAAAATATAATGAAATGCACGAACGAGGTGTGTGTGTGTGTGTTTTTGGGGATGCTGTGCGAAACGAATTCATATCTTCGAAAAAAGCAGGCGCGGCATTACAGTCGTCGCAGTTTAGTGCGGCGCAGGCGAAAATAAAAGAAAAAACAAGTCGGCGTTTCAATATTCGTCCGCATCACGTTTTATGCGAATTCGTGGCGCGGCAGAAAAGCGAAACGACGCGACCGCAGAATCGCGTGATTTATCGACGGTGTCGGCCAGCGCTGCGGCGAGCATTGTACCAAAACAGACGAGAAAGTTTTTTTTTGCTCTCGTTCTATTATCCTCGCATTCGTCAAACAATCGATGTGCCACGTCGCCCCGCTGCCGCCGGCCGGCGTCGAACGAGAGGAGAACGCGTTGGCCACGCCGCCGAATTGGTCCGTCGGACAGTACCAACACGTCTCTCCGCCGTGCACGACGACGGAGAGGAATATTCATGGCGGAAAGGATCGTGACGCGTCGGCGTCGTCGATGGCACGAGTCCGTTATTATTGATCAAGTATTTACGTTCGCCCGGCCGGGCTCGCCGACGTGCGGCGACACGGCGGCGGCGGACGTGGCGCGATGAAACTTTGCGCGCGCGCGGCCGCTTTAAAATAATCCATTATGGAGCGGCGTAACTTGCCGCGCGCCGGCCCGACCCGCCTGTTGATGCATCCGCGCCGTTTGGCGTTGTTTAATGCGGCGGCGGCGGCGGCGGAGCGCACCTGCGACGGGAGCGCGTGCCGGCGCTTCATCCACTCTCGTCGCGTCCTGCGGGTTTCATTATCACATGTCGACGCCGGCGCAACACGACGACTACATCCGCCTAGACGCGACACGATGCTCGACGACGGCGGATCCGGAAGGCGGCGGGTGTCAAATTAACACAATCAACAACGTCGCCGTCGCCGTCGCCGTTTTTCGCGCGCCCGACCATCCCTTCACAATATTTGCGACGGCGAGGGCGAAAACTTTAAGGACAACTGCGCGAATCGACCGAAATCTTCGCGAGAATTGACGCCGCTCGCAACTCGGCTAGTGCGAAGCGGTCCTTAATCCTCTCCACCTCGTTCGCAGGTCCCGAAAGTTCTGGCCGTCCTCGAACGCCGTAATTAAACAACACGCTTAAGCTCGACGAGCCGGCTCAACAGGTCAACAGGTAACGCGGCGCCGAAAGCTTTTAAATCTTATTAAAAAGTTTATCGTTTCAGCTTCTGCTGCGCCTTGTTGTTTGTATTTGAACGAAAATTTGCTCGAAACAACGTCCCGAAACTACCTCGCAACTTTCGTACGTCCGACGACGACTTCAAAGGCGCCGCCTCCTTCGTCGTCTTCTTGTTGCCGCGCGATCGGTTATATTGCAGGGCTGCAATTTGCGCGCGAGATGCTCTCGTGCAGATTGATATTTGCAGCGGAGAGGGCGCCAAGTCGAAAAAACGACGACGAACGCACTCTAATGGAAATCACTTTCTTTTCTTCCACTCACCGTTTTCATTTTCACCTTTCACGTCCCGGTACGCTGTAATCGCGCGGCGCACCTGATTGTTATTCGGAATGAATTTCTTTTTTTTTTTTGGGCGAAACTCGGCGTCGGCGCGCAAGAAAGCGCAGCGAACGAAAATGAAATTTCATTTTGAATAAGCTCGTTTGTTGCGCGAGTTCGTTCCTTGCGCCCTTTGAGGCGCCTGCCGGCTACAAAGCCGCCGTTCGCACTTTGTGAAAAATGCGGCGCGACGGCGACGGCGGCGGCGGCGGCGGCGGCTGGAGGCAGCGCGGCGGCGCGTCTTACATACAAAAAGCGCGTGCGCGTCTCCATCCGGTCAAGATAAAGACGCCGCCCGGATTGTGTACATTTATTTTCCGCTTGCTGCGCGCAACAAATATCTTCGTTCGGTGTATTTTTTTTGTTTTTGTTTTTGTTTGCGCCCATTCGGGAGGCGGCGAACGCTCGTTCGGCGCGGCGGCGGCGGGCGTAATAGATGAGCGTCAATGTTACGTGTCAGCGCCATGCAAAACGTGGATTTATTCGATGCATAAAGTGCTCCATTCGGGGGACGCGAAAACGCGCAGCTTCGAACTTGCTGCGACGCCGAGATGTCGGAGAAAAGTTAAGTTACGGCCATTCGGATATTTAATTAGGGGCGACGCACTCTCTGGGGAGCCGAAGGCGACGAGAGGCGCAGAGAGAGAGAGAGAGACGCTCCGCGGACGCGGCGGCATCCAATGTTGCAGGCGGATCGAGGATGCGGCGCGCATCAGTTTTTCATTTCGCCAGATATCGCGCGCGCCGCAGATTAATCTGCGGCTTTCATCGCCGACCCAGATTTCCATTCCGCAATCGGCGTCGAAAGACCGCGATACAAAGAACGCGGCGCGCGCCCGAAGACCAGCTATCGATATTGATAGAATGTTGTTAGTGCAACAATGCCGCCGTTGACATTGGACCAGATTCGTGACGATATTGTTCGGCTCGCGCTACATCGTCAGCGTCCGAAAAACACGTAAGATGACAACTCCGAGCGAGCGCGTCGTAAATAAAACCGACAGATGCGATTAGTTGTTTTCAAGTTGCAGTCTAGCCCCACGTCGACGGGAGCCCGCAACGCCCTCTATCGACTTTGGATGACGCGCGCACGATAAGCGCACGATTCAGTCGCCAGCCTGACAAATGTCGGTTGAGAAATACAAAATTTCAATGCACGTTGATTCCGGGCTGGTTACTGACCAGGGTATGTGCTAAGATGGCCAAAGACGAAGAGAAATTCGACCAGGCGAAGCACAAGAACAGCCTGGACAAGATGATCACGGAACTGGGCATTCAGGCGATCGGCACCGTGTACAACACGCTGATCGACATCGCCAACAATCCGAATCCCTCCGACGCCGCCCCCGTGTCGTCGACGCCGCCGCCGAATCCAAATGCGGCCGAAGTTAAGAAGAAGATGCCCCGCTCCAAATCGACGCCGCCCAGAAATCCCGACGCCGACAAAGTGATCGTCCTCTACTCGAAGGACTCGCCGCTCAGTAGCGAGCAGTGCACGGAGGAAGCGTCCGGTGCCGCCATCAAAACGGCCTCGCCGGTGACGGGCACCCAGTCGGAGACGTCTCTGAACGTGGCGCAGGGCAATCCACTCATTGACATCAACGCGTTCGTGTACCAACCCGGCGACGACGACTTCGTGTCGAAGATGAAGCACGAACATTTCCAGCGCTACATCTGCCACGTCGACGAGCTCATGGACAGCTACGAGGCGAACATTTATTCGGATTTTGCCGGGCCCAGAGAGGTCAGCTTCGGCGACAAGCCATACCAGATGCTTGCCTTCAATCAGTACTTTTACGACGAGAAGTGGAGCAAGCACCGCGGTGTGACTGCCCTCGACTGGAGCCTGCACTACCCCGAACTGCTCGTGGCCGGCTACAACAACAACGAGCACGACCTGAAGGAGCCGGAAGGCGTTTGTTTGGTGTGGAACTCGTTCAACATGCTGACGCCGCAGCACGTCTTTCACTGCTCGAGCGAGATTGTCACGGCGAACTTCGTCAACTTCCATCCGAACCTGGTCATCGGCGGTTCCTACAACGGACAGATATTCATGTGGGACACGCGTGCCAATCGACGGACGCCAATCGCCGGCACGTCGCGAGGCGCTGGCCACAAGCACCCCGTGTTTCGCCTGCACCTCATCGGCAATCAGAGCGACAACACGCTAACCTCGGTGTCCAGCGATGGCAGGTTGTGCCTGTGGTCGTTGAACATGCTGAAGCAGCCGCAGGAGCTGATGTCGCTCGATCGGCGCGCTGGCTTTCCCAACAGTTTCACCTGCGCCGACTTCCCCTTCTCCGAGACGACCAATTTCCTCGTGGGCGGCGACGAGAACTTCGCATACTGGGCCAGCCGGCAAGGCACAGCGCCAGCCGTCGGAGTCATCAACACGTACATCGGCCACAGAGGGCCGCTGACCGGCATCAGCATCAACAACGTTCACGGCAGCATCGACTTCTCGGACACGTTCGTCACCAGCTCCATGGACTGGTGCGTCAAGCTCTGGAACGTCAAAGACCGGAAGCCGACCTGCACCTTCGAGTACACCGGCGACAACGCGATGGACGTGTCGTGGTCGCCGATACACCCGGCGCTCTTCGCCTGCGTGGACGCCATCGGCAGGCTGAATCTGTGGGACATCAACCAGAGCACCGACGAGCCGGCGGCGACGGCCGTCCTCAGCGGCAAGCCCCGACTGCACAAGGTGACGTGGTCGAATTCCGGGCTGCACGTCACCGTCGGCGACGCCACCGGCAGGGTCTCGATGTACAACGTCGCCAAGTGTCTGGCGCATCCGAAACGCAACGCGTGGACGAACTTCCTGCACACGCTGCAGGAGCTGCGACACTGCTAGGCCGGACTGCCCATTCGCAAATCGACTACAAACGTGTGTCCCTCTCTCATCATCGACATTTTGCTTTTCTCAACCAATGCCACATTTGACGGAAATACATCCGAAATCTTTCGTATCAGAAATGCCAGGCAATTGCGATTCGTTGCGTGTCGTGCGCACGCGCGTCGCGCATATTTTCACCTAGTTCTTATTTGGCGCGAGCGCAAAGTTTCGAAAACTTGGCGACACGAAAACAATTTCATATTCATATATTCGGATGAAAACACGGATTTAAAATCCGTCAGACACGGGCGAATCGCGCGCGCGCGCTGCGAAAAAATATGCGAAACCTTTTAAAAGTTGCGCGCCAAAGCCGCTCCTTCCCGCAGGACGGCCGGCTTACGTGCAAGTAATACGTTTGTTCCATTCGCGGCTCGCATGCAATATGCAAACGGGCGCAAAGAGTTAAACCGACCGAGAAAAAATTTATGCGCGTATTTGCATTCTGTTCCCGCACTCGCGGGAGGTCGCCATCTTTTCCGACTTTATTAAATTCCGTCCGTCCGTCTTGCAGCCGGTCGCATCGAGTTACAAGTTGCGTGTCAAATTCAAACGTCGGCGCGGGCGCGGGCCGGTTAAAAGTTAAAATCGAAAAGTTTGCGACGCGCCGGAGACGATCGAGCGGCGCGCTAACTTTAAAACTACATCTGCGTCTAGTCCGAGCCGAGATCACGGACGAAAAAATCGCCGGCCGAGCATTTTGCGTCGCGTGTTACTTGTGCCGTCGACTCGTTTACAACTTTGTAGCGTCCGACGCTCGCGAAAAAGCGCTAACGGTTGACCGGGCACGTCGGCTTGACGGAGATGACGCCGTTCTTGTGACGTGAATTTTCCACGAAAAACGTCGAGCGCAGGAAGCGTTCACGGTCGACGCTAAAAAGTGGGAAGAGGCGTGCGCGAAATAATTTAAGTGATATTGTTAGTCGGAGCTGAAATTGTTCGTTAGGACGCAATTCACGGAATCGTTAAACTTAAAATTCTCGGCGGCGAGTCGCAGGACGGCGGCGCCCGGAATGTCGACGAATGCCATCGCCGGGCGCGTCGTAATAATTTTCATTATCGTTCTTTTCACGTGGAATTTCGAAATAGTTGCTCGCTCGCTGCGCCGGCGACGAATGGAGTTCCGGGTAGTAACGCGATTACGCGGAATTACATGGTTATATCTTCGCGCGGCGTTCCTGCTGCTGGCAAGAGCGCGGCGCGGTCAATTAAACACGCGCGATCCTTGTTTTTCTATTTTCTGTCAATACTCGCCGCCGCCGTCGCGAGATAAGCACGTGCCGCGTCAGTCGGCGGCAGGAGCAACAGCGGCATGATCGGCGCTTGACGCACGGCGGCGGCGGCGGCGTGGGCGAGAGTGCGGGGCGCGGCGCGCACACACAGCCTCCCGCCCAGACCGGCCCGCGCGCCCCGCGCCCTCCCAGCCGCCGCCGCCGCCGCGGTGGGGCAACTTTATTGATCATTTACCTGCGCCGTGCCCTATATTAAACATACGTGCGTGGACAAGAAAGTATACAAAATTAAACCGCGCGCCCACTCCATATTCGCAACACCGCCGCCGCCGCCGCCGCCGTCGCGCGCGGCGCGTTCGCCGGCAACTTTCTAATGCTCTTCGAACTTTCCGCCAACGACGCGCCGCCCGCTCGCCGAAAAACACGTTGCGTGGCCGGAGAGTGGCGAAAGTTTTCCCTCGCCGTTTGTTTAGCCGCGCGCCGCGGGAACTTCCGAATCCCTTCTCGCAACAAAACGCGGATAATAATCATAACCAACCGGGAGCGTCGCGGGCGGCGTGCGGCCGCGCTGCAAGAACAACAAAAGTATCAATTAGACCGTCGCCGCCGCCGCCGCTCCCACCTGTTCCCATCGGCGGACCATGCACCGAATCAATTAAGCCGATCCGCACAGCTCGACAAATCCCAATCATGAACCGACCGTTCCGCGCGTTAATTATTAACCTGCAGCCCCTTCCTGCGTTCCGGCGCTCCAATCGCCTCATCCGAAAAACCAACGCGTCCAGAAACAGAAAGTAGCCGCGACTTAAATAGTTAATGCCGCCAATGATCCGTCTCGCCCTCAACGTCTGCTTCTGCGGCGGAGGCGCCACCATTCCAATCTTCCCTTGCTGGACTCGCGCCGAGGCTTCGATTATATTGTCAATCAATCACAATCAATTTCCCAGCGCGTCCGTTGCTCGCCGTCGTTTTATTTGCCTCTAACGATCCGAAAATAAGTCAGCCGAATGGCTGTTGGAACAACAGGCCGAAATCAATTTGCAGCGCCCGACCGGCGCAAACGGGCGTTCTGGAGAGGGCGCATTGATGCCCAGACTGCATTAATTGCGAACGCTAAGAAGACGTCGATAAACCGCGCGCGTACACACGACCCGCAGACGACTCACGAGTACCCAACATCAATAAATTTTCGTTTAACTACCTTTATTTCGTTTTACGTCCGCGAGCGCGCGCGCGTCGGCGTTGTTGTTCCTTTAACGGCGCGCATCAACGTCGAAAGACGGTCAATGTCTACGTTCGACGTTAACGCGTTAACGATAACGTTAAGAATCAATATTTGGCGCTATTTTTGTGTTTATTGCTCGGTTTTACGACGCGCGTCCGCGACTGCTTTTCTTCGCCGGCGAATTCGAGGCCTTCCGTTCCGCCGCCGCCGACTTCGCGCGCAACAACGACTGCTGTTCGCGAATCCCTCGATTCCGCGCAAGAAAAAGCCTTCCTGCGCGGCGCGCCGCCTCGAACGACATGAATAAATAAGTGACGTAGGCCGCGCGCCGAAGTGCATGGATTTTATTCCGTAATCAAGCACGTTCGCGCTTAGCGCTTTTACGACGGCTCGAGCAATTTCGCGCGGCGCGCCGCAATCGCTCCCGATATTCGCGGCGCACTTTTCGCGCGCGCAGCACACCGAACGTTCGCGCGTAAAACGCACATTAGATTACAAAACGTTGCCGCCATTACTGGCGCAACATAAAACTCTGGAGCGGCCGGGGCGAACAATTTCGGGCGCGACTTGAAACGCGTCCAGCAACGCGGCAGACAAGGCCAGCGGGTTCCGGCCGTCGCCGTCGTGGTTGATGGACTGTGTTCGGTCCATGTTGGCAGCACTCGCCAGAGCGTATGCGGTGGAAGATAAACAATCTCGAACGCTGCGCGCCGCAATAATCTCCGCCGGCATCGAGGAAACCGTTCGCGAAGTTGGGAACGTCGATCGGGCGTGATGATTTCGCGCGAGCCGCGTCCTAAGTGAAAACTAATGAGTCGAAAGATTAAAATTTAACAACCTGCTGGCGGCCGAGCTGGCACTTCGAACCGCCGGCGTGGCAGAAGCGACGCCGACGACGCCCGTCGCGATGTTATCAATTCGGCCTTTGTCGACGTCGCCCAGCCGTTCGCCCTTTCTTCTTCGACGTCGCCCGAGCACGATCGGCTCGCAACGACGAAGAGGCGCCTTCATTCCGCGCGCTTTGTGCCGTCGCTATTGACTTAATTATCAATTCAAATTGAAACGCGACTCAATTATCGGCGCCGACGTTGGCGACGCGACGTCCCGGTGGAAATTCGACGAAAAACAACGGATGATCGATGTTGTTAGCGTTTCTTATTCATTTTGCTTTTTATTAGTCGTCGGGTACGTTGCCAAAAGAATGAATGACCATAAGCCCGGACGATAAATCTTCGGTATTTTCTATTATGCATCAGGCGCTCTTCGCCTGCTCTCGCGTCCGTTGTTTTTACTCATCCTTGGAAGACGGACACTTTGATTGCGTTATTCCGGCGCGCTGCTTGCTGCATCCGGTGCAGCTCGTGGCAACTAATGTACAAAGTTTGCAAATCATGACAGCGCGCGCTTTTATCCACTCGCAAATGCCTCGGACGACTTCATTTGCTCGAGACCAGGCGAAAATCGGTGTGGCTGCCACACTTTTCATTCGAGTCGCCTAAATCTCAAACGAATCCATCCAAATCGATATTTTCTTTGCACCAAACAATACATTTTCGCTGTTTTTTTGGCGGATACTTGTTTTTTCACACAAATTTGCCACTATCCAGGACAGTTGCCTTGTTTGGTGGAATTTAGCATGACTTAATAAATGTTTTTAAATGAAGTATTAACTTATATTAATAAGAGGCACAGCACAATTCGTTAAATTATAGTTGTCGAAGCACCACGCACAATAATCTTTCCGGTTACGATGTATATTGTTTGTACACACTTGTAATAGTGGTGACTTTTTTTAACTTCTTAATAATGGAAATGCGTTCGTTCGTTCGTTCAAGTTCAACTAACGCGTGTTGCTAACCTTGCTGGCCGCAGTCAAAACATGTGCGAACTGCTGGAGCTCTGCATCTCTGTACAGCTGTGGCGACTTCAAGGTTATTTTGGTAAAAGAGAATACGCAGCATAGGACGACTATCCACAACAGTAACTGACGCGCCTATACTTTTTGCCCCGTATTTTCCCATCTAGTTTTATTAGCAAATGGGAAATAACGAGCAATATTCCTTTTACATTCCTTCCAATATGCCCCGAGAAAGTTACCGACATCAAGCTTTGTAGTCCCATAAGAAATACGGAAATACGTAATCCAGTTTCTCAGCAGCGAATAATTTTTGATGAAACTTGTGCCATTCGAAAGCTGTGAAACAGCTTTATGTAATTATGCTCAAATATCAAATATGACAGAAATGTATTTTTACGTGTATTTCTGCATAAAATCATTTTTGATAAAACTAGTGCCATTCGAAAACAGAAACTGCTTCGTGTAAGTCTGCCAAAATATCGCGTCGTAATAATTTGTACAGATAGTTAATCCGCCTATTTTGATAACTCTCGCGAATATCTTATACAGCGGAGTTTTTCGTGCAACGGCTTTGGAACCAGCTTGATGTCGATGAGAAAGTTTCGCTTATTGCGTCACCGTCGCGCCAGATTCTCGCGCACCAACGAAAAACGTGCGAACCTAATCTTTCATTTTCTTCGGCTTTAGGTTACACGAGAAAATACTGTCTATTGAAAACAAAAATCGCGAGTCTCTCGGATGTCACCAGATTTGCCAGCAATAGATTGCTGTTATGTAAAATTAACATGTAAAAATTTTCAAGCGTATATAACGCGCTTACGCAGCTAATTCGTCGCACAGTTATGCATATGTGTATGTGCTACGTCTAATCGGCTTTCGATAGCATTTAAGCACATTTTGAAATTTTTTAGTCGTGTCGGTCAAAAATGACTTTAAAATAAAAATGGCTGTAACTCGTGATGCAGACAATTCGTCGCACAGATAAACACTGGTACGTATGTAATTTTGTATTACCTTTCGATTGAGCGTAAGTACGATTCAAAAATGTTTGGACGTGTCGGTCATAATTAAGATTAAAGTCAAAAAGTAGTGCCCGTTTAAAACACATGGAAAAATGTTCATACAAACTAAATCGTTTACAACTTTTTATGTAGACAATTCGTCGCCGCCTTAAAAACATATTCAGAGTCTAGATTTTATTGGATTTCCAATGGTTTCCGACGCTTTCGACACACCCTTGCGCAACGTGGAAACGAGTGCGCTAATCACACCCAAGTCGCCTCAACTAAGCCAGACTCAACGTCGCGGGGTCGTAGCCAACCCGCAACGATAACAACGCGCGACTGTTTTATTCACTGGCGCGCGCTT
>JAODGE020012867.1:14274-44121 GCA_027574965.2 Ecitophya simulans | reverse complement strand
TACTGCCCAGCACTCACTCTCTCCTTCAATCTATCAATTGGAGCTTCATTCCTTTATATACATATATATATATATATATATATATATATATATATATACATACACAAACGTATACGTGCTTATGATTCGCATTTACTTCTTTATCTCCATATATATATATACTTGTCATAGCACAACAGACAAGCAAAACATATATATATATATATATATATATATACATACATATATAATACCCAAAGGTAGGGCTCCCCCAGTGCGTGTGATTGCTGTGGGGCTCAAACTCATGCCGTGCGTTCCTCTTTATTTGCTCCTTCCATCACCAGCGATGATGTCCATGAAACTGCTGAAGCGTTTCTTTAATCAATAGCCTTTTTGCTCCCCTCTTTTATTTTTTCGACACACACACACATATATACAGAGTGATTGGGTGGTCACTGCTCAGCTTTTCGTCCTACAGGTTGTAGGGAGCGCTCAGCCGAACGTCGCACTCGAGTCCACTGTTAGTGAGGGATTCGAGAGATCGAATTGAGATTTTTTTTTAAAGGGTGGGCTGACCTTGAAGGTGCCCAATTCTATCTCTCTCTCGCTCGCTTGTTGCTCCTCACCCACAATGGATGGCCTCTACAATCGTCGGAGGGGCCATGGCGCACAAATCCCCCCGCACGCCATCAACGAGGTGCCCGTCGTGCAGCCACACTTTAGCACTGGGTCGGGAGGCCACGCCGCCGCCGCTTCGCCTCCTCTCCCCCCACCCCCACTTCCTCATGGAAGAAGAGTGCCTCACGACCACGCTGCAGCCACCCCCTCCACCGCCGTCACGTTTCACCCGAGCGACAGCGACGACGGTGAGGGCGAGCGTCGCCGCGGCCGCGCCGGACGTGCCCGGCAGGCGCGCATGACGTTCTACAGCCAACGACTCTCATACTGCTTTCTGTTTCTCTTTTTCCTTCTCGTTCTTGGCAACGTAGCGGCAGTGATAGTGTACAAGCAGCGGATGGCGCTGCGTGGCACTGTCACTGTTGGCGATGGGCCGCCTGCACCTGTGACTCCCCTCACGACCCCGCCGCGACATCGCGCTGGTAACGCTTCGGTAGAGCGGCGTGCCCCACCTCCGGTGGATGTGTCGGTGGCACACCAGCAAGAGGTCGCGAACGCCGCCGCCGTTGCTCGGTTGTGGGGTGTTGTGATGGATAAGTACAAACGTGCCTCTATGGCGGCAACCGCTGATGGCATCGGATCACCGACACACACAGAGACGTTTCCAGCACAGCTGATGGACCACGTCTCGCCCCTCGCACCCGAGGCCAGTGTATTTGTGGAGGGATACTACAGTGGCGGGAGCGTTGCGGACTTTGATCACGTGCGCAGTAGCTACGATGCTCTGGTGAGTGTGACCCTGCCCGAGCGGGAGGGTGACCCCGGCGGCGTCGCTCAGCATGGAAAGACATTCAAGGCGGTCAACACCTACGAGAGTCGTGGGGTGCGACTGCCAACGCGTGAGCAGCCATCCACCGCATCCCCAGCAGCAGCAGGAGCGGTCGAGGGAGAGGGGGCGGCGGGCGCGTGGCCAGTCGGAGCAGTGCCGCGGAGCAGTGCCCGCACACGCGAGTTCTTTGCAGTGGAGTCTACCCGCAGAGAATTCGATCCTGAGGTGTACTTCTCCTCCGACGTGGCGCAGGACATGGGCCCAGCCTTCTGCGACCCCACGGACGCCGATTACACAATCTCAAAAGACCGGGCTTGCGAGCGCTACCTCGATAACCCTGCCAACTGGCTGGCGCTGAAGCCGCTCGGCAGTGACCTGGCGACGGGCCGCACCATCAAGTTTCTCCTGTCGCTGCGGCATCACAACGTAACCGCGATGGTGAAGGTGCCGCAGATTGGCTTCGTGCTGGAGCCCTTTAGCGAGGTGGCGGCCTATCACGTCGACAGATTGCTCGGGTTTTCGCGTGTGCCACCAACAGTGCTGCGTGAGTTTCCAATTGATTTTCTAAAGGCGTCCGTTGCCTCTCTTGGGGATCCATTCTACGCACACTGGGTGCGGGGCTGGTTACTGGAGGCAGTGGCCACCGCGAGGGCTCGCCGGCCATGCACAGATCCCGCGCTGCTGCACATACTCGGCAAAACGAATAGCCCAACCACCGCGCGACGCCACAATGATGGTGGTGGTGATGGCGCCGATGGGATTGGAAAGGGGCCTGATGGCACACCTCTGTGCCTGCTCGTCTCCCTGCAGCTGTGGCTCGAGGACGTGGATGTAGCGGAGACAACGTTGCTCGGCCCCACCGACGCCATCACAGCCGGGGCAGATCATTACGTGTTACCTGTGACAGAAGCACACAAGGCTGCGCTCCATGGCCGAAGCGCGGCGGAGGCCTTTATGCAGTCACCACCACACACTTCGTGGTATTCTCCTCTGCAGGTGACGGGCTCGAGTGGTGAGGGGGAAAGGAACCCGCCACCGTCGCTGACGGGGGAGCGCCACCGTTTGTTACTGCAGGCACCTCCACGCAGTGGCGCGGAGCTCATTGCGACCTCCAGCGCTGTGAAGTCCATCCTGTTCCCGGCTGCCGCCCTCACCACTCCCACGCTGTCGTACATCGCGACGGTCGAGCGATTTGATCAGATCGTCTTTGACACCATCATCGACAATCGTGATCGCTGGGATGGACACAACCTCTTTGCTCTCGCAGCGTGTTCTTCGGAGCCTCGACAGCGTCTATGTGGACTGAGGCGGCGGCAGCGACAGGCGCGCTACCTTCGCTACTCCAAGGAGTCACCGTGGCCGTCATCACTGTCGGCGTTCGCTGACACCCGTCACGCGAAGGGCGGCCACGTCGCGGAGGAGTTCTACACACCTCAGCATCTTGCCGCCTCGCCGCCCTCCCGCAGCCGTCTGAGACTCGTCTCACTCGACCAGGGCAGTGCCTTCTACCGCCCTGTGTTGCACAAACAGAGCCCATTTAGCGTACATGTCTTCCGTGGCGCGCGCGGTGGCGGCGGCGACAATGACGACCGCCACCGCGACGACCGCCAGCATCACATGTGCAGACTGCGAGAGGGCACCCTGAGGCGTCTGGACACGATTGCGCACTTCGCCTTGTGGCGTATGCGGGGCGAGGTGGAGCGACAGGGCGGGGCGGACTCGGAATCTGCGATGCTGAAATCCCTCCTCGACCAGCTGGCGGTCGGCAACGCATCTGTTGGCCTCCATCACAGCGACCCGGTCGGCACCAGTGGCAGGTATGTGTGGCGGACAGCGCTGGACCCATATGTCCCCGGCGCCAGCGCGGAGGCAACGGCGGTTGGGGAAGCGATATATCGTCTCCTGCTTTATCGTCTATCCCCGCACATTAGCAGCGTACTCCCCCACACCCTCGTGCGCTCGGCCTGTCGCAGAGTGTGGTCTATACTGGCCCACCGCAGCCGCTGCGCCGCGCTCTACACGGCGGAGGAAATGTACTTCTGAGCCGGGTAAGATATCTTCCCCCTCTCTCTCTCTCTCTATATATATATATATATATATATATATAAGCAGCAGCAGCAACGGTAACACTCCACTAAGTTGCTGATGGAGAGGAACAGAGAGCAAAACCGATACTGACAAATGTGTGTGTGTGCGCTGGGCTTCCAACTGCTGGAGAAAAAAAGACGCGCTGCAATGGTTTTCTATTTGTGTACGCCATCAGTACTGCTAGTTCCTTTATTCAACACACACACACACACACCCATACACCCCTGCAATTCAACCTATGAGATACCCTCGACGGGGGTAGGCGGAAGGGCGGACGGGGAGGGGGGGATGTACGTGTGTGTTTGTGCGCGCGTGTTTGTATGTGAGATCCATACTGTAAATGATGATGCTCGATAAGTGAGGAGAGGTGATATCTAACTTTCCATCTGCGTGAGTGAGTGAGTGAGTGAGTGTTTGTCTGTGGGGTGACTCTGCTGTATGCTCCCCCCTCCTGATACTGCCCATTGTTATAGGTAAGAGCAGACAACTCCCTCTTCCTTCACAAGAAGAAAGCACACACGTACCTGTATCTCTCCCTTCCTCAGAGCAGATAATTTGGAGTGCAAGTGCGTGTGTGCCATGTCCCATACAACATCAAGGCGAACAGATTGCACAGACGTTCTCGCATTGTCTTGTCTATCCCGATTCCCGATTCTATCTTCTACTGTCCTCATTCCTCAATCACACGGACATGCTCAAATGGCTAAGGTGCAGAATTGAGTGTTCAACTCTCTCTCGCTCTCGCCACATTTTCCCCCTCTTATTATCTCTCTCTCTTTCTATCCCATTCTCTCTTTACAGAAAGAAGCAAACACACACACAAGTTCTCTTTTTTTAAAACTGATATTTCATAAATTTCAAGATCGTGTTCCTATCTTAAATTCAAAAAAAAGTCCTCCCGGTTCTATTCTTTAGCAGTGTGTCGGTGGGGGTGGAGGACATAGCGATGCTCTCCTCTTGCGCACCAGTCGCGGCACTGCCTCGCACTGGTGGTGAGGACGACGTCGAGAGTGCCGCTGCCCATGCAAAGCCTCCAATTGCTGGTGCACTAGCTGGTGAAACACCACCCTCGCTGGATGAGGTTGCCGCCATCCGCGCACTGATGGAGGAGCTGCGTCTGCCACCAGTTGACCGCGCCGCTGTGGAGCAGTTCTTGCTCAGCCCCGCGGAGCTGGAGGCAACGGCGTCTGGCCTTTCTGACCAGGCGGCGCCGCATTCAACGCGGGCGGGTCGGTGTCGACTCGGGGTGGGGGTGCTGCAGGGGTCGCGGCATGCCGATTACTACGGCATTCTCACGACGGGGGTTGCGGGTGCGGGGCAGGTCCACCGCAAGCACGGCGGAGGCAACAAGACGAGGCCACCTCTGCCTCCACCAGCCACAGCCTCCCGCCAAACTCACGCGCAAGCACACCAGCAGCAGAGGGGGCACCAGGCGGGCGCTGACGACGGCATCGGCGAGAACCCACCGACCGAATTCCTGGCGCAAGTGACGACACCACGAGCGCCGCTTCGCACCTCACCCTCCGCGCAATCAATTCAGCACTCTCAACACCGGCGCATTGGCAGCTCACTGAGCACGCCCGTCAGCGTGGCGTTGTCCACCGCCGCATCTTCGTCTCGGAACGGCAAGCGTCCGAGTGGATCGGTCTCCAGCAAGGGGGTGTATAATCTCACACCGGTGAGCAGGGCGCATGAGGTGCTACTCCGGTACCGCCATGCCACAGCAGATGTGTTGGTAGCGGTCCGTCAGTGCGAGGTGGTGTGGACAGCATTCAAGTCTTTTCTCTCTGTCGTCTCCGTGGAGCGACCGCCCTTCTCTGCGAGGGCACCATCACTGGCGCCGAGGCCGTCGAGCGGGCAGCCGGTGCTGTCCTCGCTGCCGCCGCCACGACGCCCAAGCGTCGTGCGCAAGGCCTCAGAGCCGCTGTTGCCGACACTGCATAAGCAGCGAGCCGCCACGCCGGTCGACGGTACCGCCCCCAGCATTTACGAGACCAGCGACGACCTCACGAATGCACTTGGCAACCGGCACTTTCACAAGCAAGCCGTTATCGCTGTGCCGTCCCCGACTAGTAACAGTGCTACGCCGACGACCTCCCTCGCCGCCCTTCGTCCCAGCTCGTCCTCCATTCTTGTCGTGACGCCACCACCTCCACCGCGAGTGGTCGGCCCGGATGCAAAGAGGGAGGAGCCCGTGGAAGCGACCACCGCCCTACACACGGGGAGGCGAGCGGCTGCAATTCGGCAGGCATCGCCACCACCACCGCCATCAGGCTTACTGGAGATGCCATACCACTCGGACGACAAGAGATGCTTGGTTCTCCCCCGTGGTGGTGTCCCGCTGAGCCTCGCGCCATCGCTGGTGCACTCCCCGTGTGTGCTCCACTACATGTTCCACCTCCAGCAGTCCATCCTCTCTGTCGTGGAGTGTGTTGATGCGTGGCGCGGACTGCTGAGTCTCCCCCACCCATTTCTCGTCGAAGGTCAGAATTACATCTTGGAGACCATGACGCAACTCTCCAGGTTGGTCACACATGAGGTGGTGAGCCGCGCGCTTGTGGGGAGCATCTATCCAGAGCTCGCCTCTGGGTCTGGGTGGGCTGAGCCGTCGTCCGCGGCGCCGTCTCTGCACGAGGGCGGCAGTAACGATGTCGGTGGCTCTGCAGCTGCTGCTGGTCACGATGGCAGTCCGGCAACGCTGGAAGCGCAGCTCCGCGAGCGGCTCCTTGCGAGGCCGCTGCTGAGCGGCCATTGCAAACTGCTCTATCATTACGCGGAGCCCCCGGCGTATCTCCGCCAGCTCGCCGCCTCGTGTGTAGGGGGGCCTTCCGCCAATGGTGATGCGCCGCCGGCGCTGGCAGAAGCCGCGGGGGCTGAACGGCGGCAACTCTCACGTCCCTCTTCGGACCTCCGTCACCTTCTCCTGCCAAGCGCACTCTTGACGAGGTATCATCCAAGTTCGGGGAGCCCACGCGGCGGTGTGTCGGCTGACCCTGGAAACACCACGTCACTGCGGTGGAGCGGCAGTCGTAAAGCGCAGCGCACCCGCACGAGTGCTGTCTCTGCTGCTGTTGCCGGCTCGAGGACAGCGTCGGCGGTAATGCGGGGCCGACTGCGGCGTGCGGAGGCTACACTGATGCGGGAGGTCGACACCCAACTCGCGTGCTTGCGTTCGATGATGGAGTATGGTGTGGCTGGCCTCTATCCTTTGCTACTGCGAGGTGTTGGGCGGGAGGCGGGGGAGGCGCCGGCGGCCACCTCACTGATCCATCTCGCAGACTCGGAGTTGCGGGTGCAGTGGCTTCACAGGCTGGAGGGCTCGTTAGATCTACTGCTGGATGGGCGAAGTGAGGTTGCTTTGTGAGGTGCACCACGTGGCAGATACCACGCATAGTTTACCCCCCAAAAAAGACATCACCGATTCCCGAGTTCCCCACCTCTCTTTCCCCTCAGTCCTTCTCTTTCATTTCTCATACAGACACGTATGCCGATGTGCTCATTTTTCTCTCCATATATTTATCTACGCAGCCCCATGTCATCTACGATCACCATCACCATTAAATAAGAATACCGCACTTTCCCCCCTCTTCCTTTCTCTCTTTCTGTCCAAACTATTGTGTGTACAACTGGTCACTTACTCACCCCTCTCTCTTCATTCAGCTTCTTTACTTCTTCGCTATTCCCCCTCCCCCTCCTTCGTGTGGTACGAATATCCACATTATGACAACAACACAAACACACCTATACACAGCCTTCCCCTTCTCTTCTGTGGCGGACTGTCTCGCGCTGAATGCACTCTTGAGCACCTCTGCCCAAGTGCACATGACCCCTTCCCCCACTCCTTCAATTCTCTGCAATCAATGTATAAAGTATGCCACCTGCTCTTCATCTCTCTTTCAAGTACATGTGCTCTGAGGGGGAAAAAAGGAAAGAAGCGTACAGAATCACAGACAAGTAGACGCACAGGCATATACACGCACATGCACACACACTGTCTCTCTAGTCCTCCTGCTTTCATATATTTGTAGTAATACCTGTGTACTGCGCTTGTGTGTGTGTGCGCGCACGTGGGTGTCACTGTTGATTCTTTCACCCCTCTGCTAGCGTGTAGAGTGCACACTTCCATATTCGCGATTTCAACGCTAACCATTTTTGATATTAGTTTAACGTCTCGTTGAGCATCTCTTCCTGGTGCTTCCTGGCACCTTGCTTATATATCTTCGCTACGTGGATAAGGCACTCCCACACACACATATATATATACCGAGAGAAGGGGACGAGGATTGCCATAATGATCACCATGCTAATATATGGTTGGATTGCGGGTATCACCGCGGTGGTGCTTTGCCTCCTTTACGGTTTTGACACACTGATGAAGATGATGACAATACTCGCCAATATACTGTATTATGTGCCCTTCATTGGCTCAAACTATGCGGCCAAAGTCACGAGCGGACAGGAGGTGATCATTGCTCAGAAGCAGCAGGTGCTGGGGTCCATGGTTTCTGACCGACGCTCCCTGCGTGAGCAGGGTCTCGAGGGCATCACCGGCAACATCACCACTTCTTCACAGATGAAATTGACAGTGCTGTGCTGCCTGACGTGGTGCGACAGCAGTAGCTTTAATGAGGTGGGGACGCTGGAGGAGTGCCGGCTGGAGTTGACGGGCCGTAAGGTGAACGTCTATTCGCTCTTACCACTCCGCACTCGGGGCTCCAACTCCATTCCTAGCGCCGGCGGCATCGGGATATCGGAGCATGTGAAGGGGCAAATGCAGCTGTCTCGCATCATCGCCGATGTGGTGAAGCCAGGCAAGCGTGAAAAGAAGTTGACAGCGCAGGGGGTGTCTGGGCGAGTGCTTGTACTGCGCTCCATAGATGGACTGTCCCTCTTCACCAACCCAGACACCAACCACACCGCCACTGGCGTCAGCCGCACCACAGCGGTCTCGAGCAGCTGGGATGGCGAGAGTTTTACCATGAGCCGCTTTGATAACTCAACACTCACCTTTGACAGCGACCGCGGGCAGTCACTCCGGGATGACGGGACTGCCTCTGAGGCCGGCAAGGTCACGTGGTCGACCATGGTGATCAAGTTCTCGGAGCAGCGTGATCTTGACAAGTGGATGACACTTCTCCGCGGTGTTGCGGAGGCAGAGGCGTGGCGTGACTTCGCCAAGGCCCTGCCCAATCCGGATACCTTCAACACCTTTGTTTCGCGCTTCCTTTTCCAGAACATGCGCGGCGAGGGCGGCCTCGCTTCGCTCATCAAGGGAGCCATCCGCAAGAAGCTTGAGAAGGTGCCCACCACAAAGTTCCCCCGCGACCTCGAGGGGCAGATCTTACTGGATGAATTTGAGATCGGTTCCCAGATTCCATGGATCAGCGACGTCTCTGAGCCGACCATGTCCACGAGCGGGGAGGTGGGCTTTGATTTTAACCTCCAATACAAGGGCGGTGACGATGGCTTTGTCCTGCACTTTCGCCTCGCTCTCCGGTACCGTGGCATCCGCATCCCTCACGTGGTGATCTCCCTCAAGTTGCGTGAGCTGGAGGCCACCGTGCACACTAGCATCGGCCCACCCCCTTCGAAGAAGTTCTGGATCGCCGGTCATAAGCCCCCGGTTCTCCGGATTGAGGTTCACCAAGGCTGTGCGCGGCGCGCCGGCGTACTACACCGCATTCTTACTGCCCTGCCTGACCTCAGCGAGGTGATGGCGAACCTTCTCAAGCTGTACCTCTTCTCCGACATGATTCTCCCTTACTTGGATGACTTTCCGCTGCCAAGCGTTGAAAAAACCCCGACCACCACACCAGTCGCGGAGAAGGTGCGCACATTTGATCGCAAGCGCGCCGCCGCGTTGAGCTCCGCCCCAGTTGGCTCTGCAGCCCGCAGAGATCCGCCGGCCGCTCCGAAGGAGCCTTCGATGTCCTTCTTTCAGGAAGGACTAGTCACCACCCCCGCCGGGGCAGCCAGCCCGACGGCGCCGAAGTCGGGTGGTGACAGCGTGGCGGCGGATCAGAGCGGCTCCTCGTTTCTGCGGCAGAGACAGAGCGCGACCTTCAACTCCAGCAGCGTAGGCTCACAGGAGACCAGCTCGCGGCGCCCCGGTGGATTCAATCTCCGCTCATTCCTGAAGGACAAGGGGAAGGACATGAGCAGGGCTGCGGTGGCACGCACTAAGAAGCAGCGCTCGAGCTCAGACAAGTAGACAAGGATTCACGCACGCACATGTACACACAAGCACGATAATCGGCTTCCATTGTTTCCAATACAATACAAGTTCTGACGATGAGGTGGTGGCGCATGCATTGCGTCTTGTTCGAGGGTGCGTATGCGTGCGCGCTATGTGAATGGGCTCGCAAAAGCAGAAAAAATCAGATTTACTTTCCCACACGCTCTCTCTGCTTCTGCTTTTGCGTGAAAGCAATCATTTTATCACAGCGAGAGAGCGTGACGCGGTGAGGGGGGAAAGGGCCCTGAAGAAACCAAGGGACTCACTGATAGTCTGAGACAGCCATGCCTGTGTGCATTCATATTCTGACGGTTGGGCATGAGCTTTTTTCCTTTTGAATTCCTTCTCTTGACAGGGGATTGTATCGCTCTCTCTCTTTGTGTATGCGTGTTTCCTATACGAATGCACACACATGCATCTCCATGCGGATGAGTGCGGATGTACGGTGGTGCGCTATTGCGAGAACAAAATCATTAAAAAGTAAACAAACAGCGGGACTTTGGAGAATCGAAGGGAAGGCGACAAGATCTCCTTCTTCACTTCCTACTCCCCCCCCCTTCCCCCCCAGCCGCACCACTTCACTCTATATACTTGTTTTATTATTGCGCTTTCCATGGGGAACTTCTCCTCATATCTGTTTTCTTCGCACTCCTTGTCAGCTCTACTCTTCTTCTCTTTTTCCCTCTTCTTGGTTTCTCTGTTGGAGGAATGTGGAAAGGGGTGCTGTAGCAGCTGTGCTTTGGAGTCCTCACGTGAAGGTCAGTCTTTTGAAGGGACGTGCTCATTTCTGAGTACGTGCGTGCATTTGTACAAGCCGATCAATTTATCTCTCTCTATATATAACTATTCTCTCTGTCGATATCCACTCGAACAGCGAGTTCTATATTGAATTCCTATACCAATACATACATATATATATGTATGTATTGGTATAGGAATTATAAAAAAAATAGCGCTGTTCGCCTTTTTTTTTACACCGACTCATACACACACACACACATCCGCACTCATACACACGCGTGAAACACACTCGCAGAGGAAGAGTATTACGAGGGAACTGAGTAGATTAAGCGACAATGAGGGCTGTGGCTCTATTTCTCTTTGGCTTTTTCTTTGGGGCGTCCAGTTGTTTGTATGTGTTCATGACGGTATTCCGCAAGTTGGATGTGATGCTGAGGGGTGTTGTGAAGAAGAAGGCAGTGAAGCACCAGGACCGCATTGCAGTTGCCAAAGAAGCAGCGAAGGTTCCACGGGCTAAGTCTGAGACGTTGTGCAGACTCGTGCGCTTCGATAATGACATTGTCGGGGAGGCCATCCAATGTCGTGCTGTGTTTTACAGCAACACCATCACTTTTTACAGGGTGAAGGAGCTCACCACTCTCTCAGATCACCGCCAGGTGGTGACAGCGGAGACGATATTGGGCAAAATTAACTACTCCTGCGTCGTCACGACGGCTCAGCGCATCTCCAAGTATCATCGCCATCTCAACACAGAGTCTCGCTTCGCCCCTGTCAAGGGGAAGTGCACCATACTCACCTCCAACGACGGCATGCCCCTCTTCCTACAGGATCCTGCAGCCGCCCTGGAGGCCGCCAACGCCAGCGCCAGGGCGAAACGACGAGAGCAGCTCACCTCCGCCGCGCAGGCGCGGATGCAGGGGAAGAAAGCCAAGCGGGGCGACGAGGCCCCCGACGACGACGCGTACGACGAAGTGGAATCTGTATTAGACAGCACGGATGGGGCGAAGATGCTGATGCGCACTGCGAAGAGGGGAAGGGGCCGCCGCGCCAAAAAGGGGATGTGCAGTGGAATGCGGATGAAGCGGCGTGACTCCGTTATTCAGGAGGCGCCGCTGTCGGAGTGGCGCTGCATTGCGATTAAATTTCCGACAAGACGAGAGAACGAGCGGTGGCTCAATTTACTGCAGAGCACTTCCCAGTCCGCGCAGTGGCGAGTGTTCCTGAAGCACATGCCGTACGTGGATGTTTTTAATCTGTTGCTGGCCCGCTTATTCTTTGAGAATACCCGCACCACTGGGCTGCAGGACCTCTTGAAGAATAAGTTACAGGGCAGACTTGACAAAGCGGCCCGCTCACTGGGCAAGAACACCAAGGGTAGCATCTTTTTAGATGAGCTCACCATCGGCGGCGAAGTCCCACTCATCAGTAACGTGAGTGACCCCAATATATCCGCAACCGGGGATCTGGACTTTGACTTTGACATCCTCTACCGTGGCGGGTTCTTCATGAGCCTCCGCTTTGCGCTACTGTACAGGGACGTGCACCTCCCGGACATTGTGTTCCACATTAAAGTGCTTGAGCTCTCTGGACGTATGCACTTCAACGTCGGGCCACCGCCGACGGAGAAGTTCTGGCTCGGGACTCCTAAGCCACCGGAACTGCGGCTGGAATTCACACAGGAGGTTGCCTCCAAGGAGGGGCTTCTGAACACTGTGATGAAGGTTCTCCCTGATATGAGTAACCTCGTCACGAACATTGTGCGCGTGAAGCTTTTTGATGACATGGTGCTCCCTCAAATGGATGACTTCCCCTGGCCGCTGCTGAGCAATAAGGAGGCAAAGGCGGGACCGACGACACCCCCCAGCTTGACGCGCAAGATGTCCATGACGTCCATGTCGCTCTTCGATCAGCACACTGCGCTGTATCCTCACCTCGCAACCCCGCCGCGGCCAGACGCTGCACCCGACAAACTTGGGCCAGCCTCCCCAGCGAACCACGGATCATTTGCGAGCACGGGGTCCTTGTCTAATCAACCACTCAGCATGGCGTCCAACCAGCGCGGCAGCACTTTAGGGAGCCCCCCGTCCGTGAAATTTTATGGCAATGCCGCGGAGGATACCTCTTGGCTATCATTACATGCTCGTAGGGCGACGGCGGTGCCGACCAAAGCCCCCGCCAGCACCGTCACTCCGGAGGAGGACTCGATGCAGGGGAGCGCGTCGCTGCCCAAATCGCTTAATGGGCTGGCCACCTCCAGCAAAGCGGCTCCGTGGGTGACAACACTCACCAGTTCCAACAATACAGTACCGGATGTCAAGAACGTGGTAGCAATTGGGAAGCAATCGAGCTCGTGTACTGCGAGGATTGTGATCTCTGCGAACTTCTCCGATCTCGATAGTCCACCGATCCCAGCGGAAGATGCCGCATCTACTAGCAGCACCGTCTCGAAGGGGCGCGTGTCGGCCTTGAGTGTGAGCGCCACCGGATTTGATGAGTCGACGGCCGAGTTCTCGAGTAGTGGACGTGGCACTGTGCGCCTCGGGGCGCAAGGAATTTACAAAAGCAAGAGAAAGAAGTAGCACTCGTGCCGTAAAGAAAGCGACGAGCCAGGAGGAGAGGAGACGACGCGGTCTGAATCTTACTCACCTTCATTGTCTTTCTCTCTTTCGTGACCTAACCCACTCCTCACTTTGCATGGACAGGCAGATACAGACGCACACACACTTAAACGTTGAATTTTATACAATATGATTGCATCTCGTGTGTTCACGGCTTTCCTTTCGACAATAAATACGCATGCAATGCACATGCACGAGAGACATACAAACCGTGCCAAAAAAGCACTCTCTCCACACAGAGACAGTGCGGAAGAGGCAGCGAGGAGAGAGAGGCTCCTCCCTCACTCTTTCTCTATTCCCTGCCTTCTCACCTTCGTGTTTTTCTTTAGGCACACTGCTGCTTTGCCGTGCGTGTCTGCCGCTCAGTCTCCCTCTCGCTTGACATGGCGCAACACAACAACATCACATTATTTGTATAATGGAGTGGCATTTACCCGTGTGTGTGTGAATCTCTAAGGGTGTATGACATGTTGCGGTTGCGAGTGCCTAACTTACATATTTACGTTTTTTTTATGCGCATATGTGCGTAGACTCCCGTTTCCCTCTCATAAGAATGGCAACAATACAACCCCCCCCCTCCCCCTCCCAAACACACAAAGCAAAAGGGCATGTGTACCCTGGGAAATTCAATTCCAAGTGAGCAGCGTTCACTCTACAACCACAATTCAGGCTCATTGCGCGCGGTTGCGCAAGCCCCTCGCTCTTTCTCACGCTGGAAGAGTTCACACAGCCACTCCATCTTCTCTGTGTACTTTCTCCAACTCTTGCCCCACTGCTTGCCATCTCTCACTTCACTAACTGACACACATATATGTATACATACATATGTGTGTGTATATGTAACACACTCCCTGTACAATAGAAATGGCGACACAGCGTTGGCCAATCAGCAGCTCCGAGGAGACGGCTCTCTCAGCGGTACAACCGCTACGTGGGGGTGACGTGGGTGCCGGGCTGCGCACACAGATTCGTGAATTGCAGTGCGAAAATCAGGTGCTCCGCCAGCGCGTACAGGCTTTGACAGAGGGGTGTTCTGAAGATGTCGCCGGCCCCGTCGTGGGAGCCACAGGTGAGGGTCAGGGGAGGGGCGATTTGGTACTGGGGTTGGAGGGCCCACCCAGTGTAGAGTTGTTGGTGGCGCGTGTGCGGAGGTTGGAGGCAGCGCTGAGAGTGGAGGCACTGGAGAGGGACGTCGCGGAGCGCAGGCTGCTGGCGCAGGAGCGTGTGCTGTGCGCGCTCCTCCAAACTTCTCAGCACAAACAGGCACCCTCCGACCTGTAGGTCGGGCTGCAGGCGAGCGCGTGCATGTGTGTGTGTGTGTGTCTATGTTTGTTGTGGGAAAGAGAGATCACTTTCCAATAGCGTTGGATTGCGCGAGAGCGCTTGCCTCTGGACTTTTCTGTAAAATGATTGAAGGTGATATTGCTTTGCGTCTATTATACTTGTTGTTGTTGTACATGAGCTACCAACAGTACACTGGATTTTACGAGGAAAAGGGATTTGACATTCAAGGAGTGCTTACGCGCTGGCGATGAGGTGATCTCCTATTGCTCAGTTATACTTGCATCATCTAGTATACACACTTTCTCTTTTTTGAGGTGACGCTGTCACTGCTTCAGTTGAACAGACGCGCATGCATTCCGCTGTGGTCGTTCATCTCCCCCCCTTCTCACTCTCATCCGCCGACGTTAAATTGGAGAGCCTCAGCTCCTCCTGTATTGTAAACTATCGGAGAAAGTATCATAACAATATTCTCTTTTTTCCTCACTCTTTTTGGTTGAAACACACACACACACACACATATGTATATATACATATATCTGCTTCAGAGTATTATAGGGAGAGTGCAGGTAAGTGGTACAGGAGACGACCAGCCACCCTAACGGCTGGAGCCTTTCTCCCTCACTCTTCATTGTCTCTTGGATTTGGTGGGAGGTGGGTCCACACGCTGACATAAATAGAAAGAGGTGCGTGCGTGCGTGCTCATGTCCTCCAGGGGGAAGCCCACTTCTACAAAGAACGTCTTTGATGAGGTATTTGCACAAATCCCTGCTGACGTCACCATTGACTTTGGACCCGCATCTCTGCGTGAGGAGTTGCTATTAGCTGCCGCTGGGCTTACCAATTCCGCCGGGGACGACAGTGGCGGCGCCCCTCCTGCGTATCCCGGTGACGACGACGCTGACGATGCCTTTGGTCACTCTGAGGAGGAGGAGGCTGGGAGTCGCCCAGTGGCCAGCCACAGCACCAATGGTGGCCTCTCCCTTGTTCGTCTGGCCCCCGCTGCGCTGAAGTCTGCCCTGCATGTCCCCACTGCACCAGAGGGCGAGGGCGGGCTGACCATCTCGATGGACAACGACGACGAAGCGGTGCGGGAGGCGACAAAATACGCGAGCTACACAACTCGGGTGCGTGAACAGGACGTCGCCGATGACACCCATCAGCTGCTCATCCACACACTCTCCAAGACCGCGCCTGGCGCAGCCGGCAGGGGAGGGCAGAATGCGGAGGCAGCCTGCCACACCCGCCACGGTGGCGGCAGCGGTTCTGCTGTTGTCGCGCGGCCAGGGGCTCACGCGCACCCGCAGTTCGGCTCGATCCCCGCCTCTTCTCTCTTGGGCAGAGGCAATGCGCCTGTTCGTGCTGCGGAGATCACGGCAGCGCAGCAGTTGGAGTTAATGCCACCGGGCCTCGCGCGTCTGTATGATGGCAGGGGAGCGATGTTCCGCCATACCAAGGGTTTCGGCTTCATCACTCCTCAGGTGGGCGGCCCCGACGTGTATTTCACACGTGACGGTGTTGTGTGCACCTTTACTCGGCTGGCGCTGAAGCATTACTACGAGACCAGCGGCTTGCCAGTGCCAGCCTGCGTCACGAGTGGCCTCCCCGCGCTGTCCACAGAGTGTAACCGCGGGGGTAGCGACGGTGACCAGGGCACTTCAAGCAGCCCCATCGCCACAGCGGCCGAAGAGGATACGAACAGTGCGGCGCCGCCACCCTCGTCTTCTGCGGACGCGCCCGCCACCACATCCACAGAGGATAAACAGACCGAGCCGCTTGTTTGCCAAAGAGCAGAGGAGACACCCTCCAAAGCAGCTGCGGCGGATGCAGAGACCACAATGACAGGGGACGCGGCATTCACGGTGCCACGGACGACCCCGGAGGAGGTGGCGATGGCCGCGAAGGCGGCAGAGTTTCTTACCCCGCAGTCTGCGCAGCTCCTGGTGTGGCATTTAGAACGGCGCGGCGGCGTCACCATCGCGACGCGTGACCGCGTCACCTTCACCGCTCACCTCAACCGTGCCTCCCGTGCGGGTGGGAGCGGCCGGCTGCTGCGCGCCGAGCACATTCGTGGCCCCGTGGAGTGCGGCTACGCCAACGGGGTTGAGCAGGCATGGTTCAGCGGATTGTTCACTCGCGCAGTTGGTAGAAAGGCAGACGCCGATCGTGGCGTGCTCCGAGAGGGCGATCAGCAGCTGCAGCAGCAATGTGAAGAGGAGTCTGCTGTCGTTTCTATAGATGGGAAGAATAGCAAAGGTATTGAGCGGTACACCGGGACAATCCGCACATACGACGCAGAGGAGCAGCGCGGGTACATCTGCACCGACGAGCACGGCGCCAACGACGTCCTCTTCTTTGGTGATGTGGTTCTGTGGTCGGAGACGCAGCCCATTGCCGCCCGCGCGGTGGCGGAGCGGATGCGAGTGCGTTACAGCGTTGGAGGAAAGGAGCGTAACAAATACGTCGCGACGCTCATCACCAGCACAGATGACAGGCCGCTGGGTGGCGATAATATCGTGTTGGCGGAGGAATCCGCCGCGCTCGGGGAGCACAGCGGTGGGCATCAGAGGCGTGGCGGCGGTGGAGGTGGCCAGCGAGATGGACGTGGGGCCTCCTCAATGGCTGGCAAAGGGGGCGGGCGTGACGGCGGTGCTGAAGACCGCAAGAGACAGCGCGAAGAGGAGGAGGAGTTGCTGCTCTTTGATGAAGTGGACTACGCGTTGATGTAGCGCTTTTTGGAGGAGGAGGAATGGGGGGGGGGGCTGAGAGAAAAAAATATAATTCTCTTGCAGTATAAAAATCGTACTGTATTGCAAGTGAACAGCAAACCCCCGTGACAGTACCCCTTCCTCTATTCTCTCTCTCTCCCACACACACACACACACTGCGAAAGAAAAGAACAAGAAGGAGTTATCATTCACACAGATGCGTTTGTGTAGTTCTGTCTGCTGAAATGCTATTTCACACCAATTTTTGTCTCCCTGCTCTACTGTCTTCTATTCTGCACACACGCACGCACACACACCCCTCTTCTCCTCCTCCGCTCTCTTCCTTTTTCGTTCTCTTTCTCTCTCCATCCTCCCTTTGGATTTACTAACTGCACTGCAATTTTTCATATAGTTCAGTTCTCTTCTTCCAGAGTTTGGCGGTGTGGCGTGATAGCGTAGATTTGTATTGATACATATATATATATATACACAGAGAGAGCGAGACTCACGCGTACGCGAAGGCCCTATTGCGGCCTGTGTGTGCGCCATATATCCAAAGCTTTTGATTTCTGTCGTCCACTTTTTTATGGATCTACAAGCGCAAAGAAACATAGACGATAGCTAACAAGCATATAACAATACACACACATATATATACATAATAGTAATATTACAAAACACAAAATACGCACACGTACACACACAAACAACAAGAACTCACGTTCCCCACGCACACAACTAGACGTACGTATTGGCCTTATAGTTGTTATCATTTTTCCTCTGTTCTTCTTTCTTTTATTATTTTCCACGCTCATATTTCCCGAAGGGCTAGCGGCTCGTAACGTTCACACTCGGCGCTATTTATCAGTACTTGTTCTACCTCGCCCCCTCTTCCTCTGTTGTTCCGCGAGTGTGTACGTGTAGTAAAACTGTTCTGTGCTTCTAATTATTTGTTAGTCCAAAGACATATATATATATATATATATATATATATATATATATATACATACAAACAAGGCAGCGTGACTGTATTATTTTTCTACCCCTAAGTTTCTTTTCACTGTCTCTCTCTCTCTCGCGCGCCTTGTCACAAAATCACAACGGCTGCCATTAGCAGAGAGAGTGCTCCCGCATTTTGGTCATCGTGAATGTCGTCTCCAGGGTTCTGTCCATTCAGTAGCACTAATAATGCCGGATGCGGCGGTGGCGGCGGCCGGGGGTTCTACGGGCCATTAGTGCACTGTCCTCTCTCCACCTCCCTCAACAAGGCGGCGTGCTTCCTGAAGGTCGACGACGCCGGGGTGGTGTTGCGACTTGGTGTCGCGCTCGTGGTGGCGGAGGCTGCGTACAGCGCGTCCCTCGTGTGCCGTCGCTACAGCTCGCGCAGGTGGAGGAGGGGCTCTGAGAGTGAGCTGGCGGTGAGCCCGACCAGTTCCAAGCATCCTGAGCCCGCCAGTGTGGCGGAGGTCACGAGCATTTCCGAGTGCTCGCCGCTCGAGGAGGATTTGCGGCTGTCTCCGTTACCGCAGCGTGGGTCCGCGCATTGCTCGCCCCTCAGGCGGGTGACGCATTACTGGGAGCTGGTAAAGTGCGCAATCCGTGACGGGGTGACGAAAGCCCCTGGGAAGGCAACGGAGGTGAACGCGATCGGTCGCGGCACGTCGAGACAGTCGCAGCGGCAGAGCATCGGCGCCACCTCCTCATCCCTGCTCGTCCTCCCTGATGAGGGGTGCTTTATGCCGAACCACTGCGAGCTCGGTGACGCCGCGGCGCAGAGGTGTTCTGGCGCGTGGGATGCCTTCCACTTTCTATGGGTAGACTCGGTGCGGTACATTGCCAACGTGGAGGAGATCAGCAATGTCCTCCTCAACGCTCGCGCGCAGTCGTATATGCGTCGTGGTGGTGGTGGCGGCGCGGGGCCTTCGAGCTACGATGTGTCTGCCGCGAACCTCTCGATGGTGTGGTACTTGGCGAACCTCCGTGCGGTGCACAACGCACTAATCGAGCGCCGTGACACGCGCCGCTGCGAGGAGGAGTTGGACGCTCTGGAGGAGCACCGGGATGACATCTACAAGCACTTCATCGCCCCCTGGATCAACAAGGATAGCTTCTGCGCGGAGAGTGGGAGGGACCTGAGCGTCCCCGCGGGGCTCAGGTCGGTCGCCTCCACTCCTCCACTCCTCACCGGCGAGTGGCAGTGCATGCCGGATGAGTGCTGGGCTGTCATGAGGGCTGCTGAGACTCGGCTGCGCCGCCTGCGTCGGGGAATGTATGTAGGGTCCATCTTCAGCTTATTCCGCTACATGTATGCGTCATCGCACTCGAAGTTGGCATCGTGTCTGTTGATGGCCGTCCTGACCGGGCTGTCCTCGCGGGTGTCGAACGCTGGAACGTGCGCGAGAGAGCGTGTGGGGCGGCTGCTGACACAGTATTACTCCGGGACGCAGACTGCCCCATCTGCCCTGCTGGAGCGCGTGGGTGACGGTAAGGAAGGAGGGGTAGCGGGAGGAGTGACAGAGGCGAACTCGCATGGCGAAGAAAGTGACGCGGGAGGGCAAACCGGAGGAGCAGTCCCTATTCCATATCAGGTGGCCGCACTCTGCGGCTTCGAGCTCTGCCGCATTGCGGTGAACATCGTGCTCGCCAAGATGACTCACCAGTACATCACTGCCACGGCTTCGCAGCGGCGAGACTTGATGAAGCGGGAGCTGTACAGCGTGCTCACTCACTTGCCCCTGTCCTTTTATGACCTCCACAGCTACGACGACATTGAGGAGATGGTCTATTACGCTAACGACATGGAGGGTGTCGATGTGCACATCCACCAGTTCCTATTCACCGCTGCCACCGCCCTGCTCGCGATGCGGGCGGCAATGGTGTCGCTCTCTGTCCAGGCGCGGGTTCTCATTGTGGGCTCTGTCGCCTTCTCCTACGCGGTGAAGGCGGTTGGTGCGGCGATCGGCCGCTGGTACCGCCGCTGCGAACGTGACCGCACGCTGCCATGGCTCTTTGCCGACACCACCGCCGCTGTGGATGCGCAGACGGAGGAGAATGCGGACAGCGGGAGCCGGAAGGACGGCATCATGCTGCGCGGGCTCGAGATTGTGGCCGCCCTGCCGCAGCTGCGGCCATATGGTGCGGACGTGGAGCTGATGGACCGGTGGAATGAGCACATCTTGAATTATACAACCGCCGGCAATGGCGTCGCGGGCGGTGGGGCGTCGGGCTTGGTCATACGACCAAGGGGGAAGATGCTCCCCGCGCTCGGAAATGCGCTGCTCACGCTGATGGACTGGCTCATACCGGTGTTGGTGTCCACTTACGGTGCCTCCACCTCTGCATCTGTCCGTAGATCAGGCAGCTGCGGGAGCGCTCAGCTGGAGCACGATGGCGTGTCTGCCTCACTTAGCATTATGGCTGGCATGTCGGCTGTGGCCGCCGTCGTCGACGTCGCGCTGGACGCGCAGCGGGTGGTGGAGGTGGTGCTCTCGAATGCATACAAGGCGAGCGTGCTAGAGAGAGTGTGCGACCCATCGCAGTGGGAGACGACAAGATGCTCGGTGGAAGCGGCGGCTGGGAACGACATTGCGAGATCGGCATCTGTGGTGGCGGAGTGCTTCGCGTCCTACCCGTCAGATCCTACGACCCCACTGCTACCTGGCAATAATATCAGTGCCTTCCGTGGCAACTCTAGCATCTTCGCAGCCACAAGCGCAGCCCCGCCTATGGCCACGGCCGCCGCCACCATTGCCACTCTCTTCCACCCCTTCACCGCGATGAACTGCAGGGTGGAGGCGCCCAACTACTCTGTGAGCCGCATCATCGTCTCTCACCTGCAGTTCCGCTACCCCTCGGCGCCAACAGTGGAGGTGTTTCGTCACCCCTTCTCCGCAGATATTAAATTACGCGACTCCACCACGGGCCGCGGCCGTCTGATCTGTCTCGTCGGGCCCAGTGGCTGTGGCAAGTCCACACTCATCTCACTCTTGCTCGGTCTCTACACAAAATATCACGATCCTACCGCTTCAGAGGGGGACGACGTGACAGCACTGCCGCAACTCGAGCTCGAGCTCACGCGTGAGGACTTTATCCTTCCCTCCGGCGGGATCGCGGCGGTGCCGCCCTTATCACCGTCATCGGCAGTTGTGCCGGTCTCCTCGGTGCCGTGCGAGGTGCTGCGCCGCCGCTTCTTCGGGTTTGTGCCCCAGCAGCCCAGCATCTTCTCGGGAGCCACCATCGCTCACAACATCTCACTCAATAGCTTTGTGTCCATTGAGGAGGAGCACCTCCTGGCGCGCGCTCAGCAGTGCGCAGACTTGGCGCACTGCGACTTCACTCGACGCTTCCCGCAAGGGCTCCTCACCCCAATCAGTGACGCGTCGTCTTCGTGGGCTGGGAGCGGTGATCGTGTCGCCAATGCACGGTTGAGTGGGGGCCAAGGCCAGAGACTGATGGTGGCGCGCGCCTTATATCAGGGCGGCGGCGTGCTACTGATGGACGAGCCTACCGCCAACCTCGACGCTACCACACGAAGTGCGATGGTGACTGAGTGGCGCCAACTGCTCGATGATGGCGTGCTTAGGGGGATTGTCTGCTCTACGCACGATGACGCACTGATGGCGGCCGCGGATGAAATCATTTCAGTAGCCTAGGCGCATGACGACAGCAGCCCAGACACATTTGCACGCTACTGAGTCTACAGACGCCCACGATGCTATTTTTTCTTCTGTGCATGTACACCTGATCAATCAATCAATCAGCCAATCCATCCATCCATCAAATCTCTCTATATACATGGAGAGACTTATCTACACACAGACACACGTGTGTGAAAACAGATACAAGCAATGTGTCCTGGTTTACAGGAAGGAGGTCCCATGATAATAGAAATGTACGGTGACCAAGTGGGGGGGGGGATATGATGAGAGCGTCATTATAATGACACGTATTGTGTGCTTTCTCTTTTTTTATTTAATCGTGTGTGTGTAACTGTATATGTGAAGAGATATAGAGAGAGAGTAGGAGAAGAGACAGAGTTGTATCGTCAATATATTTTGTAATTCACTTCAATGAAGAGGCGTGGGTGGTATATGACAGAATCCACACACGCACGCACATGCGTCTACTGACTCACAATAGCACATCTCATATATATTTATGAGATGATTGTGCATGTATGGAACTAGAGAACATATTACCCAAAACCAATGTGCTGTTTATACATATATATTTATATCCATATATATATATATATATGTGTATATATTTATACATATATATTTCCAATTTACCTCATGCCCAAAGCATTCCTTTACCATATTTACTGAGTGATTCAGTGACTCCCAGAGGATATATATTTTTGCGCTCACTGAGGTGCAGACAGTCTCCTTCCTGGACTATTTCACACACACACATACACACACACGCACATATATATATATATATATATATATATATGAACATTTTCACAGATG
This sequence comes from Ecitophya simulans, assembly GCA_027574965.2. Taxonomy (NCBI): domain Eukaryota; kingdom Metazoa; phylum Arthropoda; class Insecta; order Coleoptera; family Staphylinidae; genus Ecitophya; species Ecitophya simulans. Next base: position 21,550 of record JAODGE020012867.1, on the reverse strand, counting down.
AAGGCGATATCCCCAAATACCATTTCTTTTTCACCGTAATTCTATCCTTTTTTTATATATTTATTCTTCATTGCGTTGTCGTTTCTTCTGCGTCAGTTTGGCTGCAATGTCAGACGGATATAGATGGTGGAGTGAGCGCGCAGAGTGCAATGTTGCTGGTTATATTATCTCAAAAAGAAAAAATACCAAGTGAGACAAATGAGGGAGGAGATGCGCAAATGAAAACACATACGTTTTCATTTTTCCTTTTGTTTTGGCAGGCGTTTTGCCCCCCTTTTTTCCCTCCATCGTTTACAATTTCACACTGCCCCCCTCCCACTCTTGCGCATATTGACTTCCAGTTGTTCCTTTTTTTTTCACTGTTGTTGTTGTTGTACGACCAGTCCACCAGTTACCCACTTCCCGCAAAACAATATTTATTCCCAATTCCCTCAACAGATCAAAAATAAAGCGACGAACACTATACACACACACGCACCAATTTACGTTTCCACAGTGACAGTATTCGTTGAGAGTGTGAAGCACCTGCGTGTGTGTCATGTTGTGAGTCTCTGACGGACGCACAGAACCGATAAAAAGGTGCATGTGTGAGACTGTGTCAGTATATTTGTGTGAATATATATATATATATATATATATAGATAGATATATATATATTAGTTATGTGTACGTATGCTACTGCGTTTACGAAGATGTGTTATCCCCTTTTCCTGCTTTGATTAAGATATGCCCCGACGCTAAACGAAAGCCAATAATGAAAAAATGGATTCTCTACCCCCCTCCTCTACCCTCCCCAACCACACATAACCACTGTGCTGCGTAAGTACTCGGGATTATTTCAGAGTGCTCCCAAATCGATTGCGCACATTCACATACCACATATTATATAATAATTCTCTTCATTATTTAGATCACCTCTGTTGTTTTTTCCATTTTCTTTGATTGATTGTTTGCCTTCTTTTCGCAACAGAGGAGGATCCACTACTTCAGCAGACATTGGAGGTGGAGGAGGGACGAGTACAAATCAGGGAGGTAGATAGATCGTAGAAACGACAACAAGTTCTCTTTGATTCCGCGTCATCTCTCTCTATATATATGTCTTTCCACTGCGATCGTACACTCATAATTCCGTGATCACTTTGGTACCAAGGCTTATTTCTTTTTGAAAGCGACAAAAACAACAACAACAATACAAAAACGAATAAGCACACACACACACACACATATATATATATATATATATAAAGAGAAAAACGGCGTTCGAAAAGTACACGCGCACTCATTTTTTTAAACTGTGGTCTCTCTCTCTCTCTTATTTTGTGGGTTAGGCGTGGCGCATTTTTCCCATCCGTCTGTGCGCTGCGGACGCAATAGAAGGAGCTAGTAGCTTACAGAGAGAAAAATAACTCTCTTTCTCTATATAAATCGATAGAGAGAGAAGAGAGGGCGGGGGGAAGTGGCGAAGTAATCGGAGGCGTCGCGAGCGTTCATCTCTCCCGCCTTCATTTTCCCCTTTTTTAAATACATATCCTGTGCATAACCATATATATATCATATCTTCTGTGCCATTACACGCGTTACTCGTGGCGTGCATACACACTTGCTCACCAGCAATTCTTCGCTACTCTGAATGTCGATTGATCGCGCCTCTGGCGCACCTCTGGCGGATAAGCCCTTCACGTTTTGTTCACTGCGCCCTCGAGCTTTATTTACTCAAGGGGCGTCGCTCGTGTCAAACCTGACCACGTGGGCCCTCCAGCAGGTTAACTTGTATTCCGTTGGGGCGCGGTCCAGCGGCCAAGCCTCCCCATCTTTCGATGTACAGCTAGTTGTGTGGCTTGGCGTGGCCCTGTGGATGGTGGAGACGACCCGCTTTGCGCGCATTGTGCGGACACATCTGCGCATTGGGCCATCAAGGCCCGATCACAGTGACAGGAGGGCTGATACGTCGATATCGTGTCCCACTGGCAGTCTGCTGGCGAAGGAGAAGTCACCTGGTCTCGCGGTTTCGGCAAGTAGCCTTCCGATGGTCTCAGTGCACGTGGCTAGCAGCCCGCTGCCGCGGAGTCAGATAGCGTCGCCGCTTCCGGAGGTCGGTGCCAGCGAACTTGGGATGGAAGAGGAGGAGGAGAACGCGACCGCCGCCAACTCGGATGTGCTCGCGCAGTACTGGACCCAGATCGAGCGCTTCATTCTCTTCGCACCGCGTGTATCGTTACCCAAAGCACTCCCGCCCACATCAACAGAGCTCCCGCCACCCAAGCAACTGACAGTGAGCCGCATCCTACCCCAGCTGCGCTCTGGCGGGAAGCGGTTCACCCCCTTCGCTCTCCCAGTGCGGGGGTGCTTCATGTATGAGCAGCTCCCCTACCTACCGCGCCACACAACGTTCCAGAGCACGGTGGACATCGCGTCGTCACTCCCGAGCAGCTTCCCTATGCCGCATGGGTTGCTCGTACCCGACCCCGCCACAGACTACGAGCCATCGCACACATGGGAGGCACTCTTCCTGGTCTGGAGCGGGTCAGTCGACGTGGCCCTCAACGTTCGGGAGGTCCGCAAACTCCTTCTTGAGACCTGCCCAATGGAGCCAGTCGTCTGCGGTGCCTTTGACGATGGCGTGCTGCCCCCGGGAACGGAGGATTTTGCGAGCGGGTGTTTGGCGGTGATGTGGTACTGCATCCAGCTCAAGACCATCTACACAGCGCTCGCTGTCCACCGGGACGTGATGAGATGTGAGGCCGAGGTGGAGGAGTTGAACACTTACGCACCAGCGCTGCTGAAACGGTGTGTGCTGCGCTGGCCGAGCACAGACTACATGGCCAGCACCCTCCCTGTCGCACTGCGCAACCGACAGGTGGTTTGCTATCCACCAGGGTGCTGGGCCGTGCTCACCGCTGCTCATGGCGAGCTGATGGCTCTGCGGCGGCGCCTGAGTGTCGAGGGTGTTTACAGTCTCGTGCGGTACATGTATTCCTCGTCGGCCTCCAAGTACATGGCGGCTGGTCTGATTGCCGTCCTCTCAGCGGTGGTGTCCCGAGTGGGTGCTGTCGGGCGGCTCTCGCGCAGTCTCATCAACGATGCCGTTCAGTCACACTTTGCGTCCCCCAACGAGTCGTCGTCTACAGCGGCGGTGGCAGGTGCGTCTCCACACATCATTGCCCTCTGTGCATTTGAGCTGGTGCGCCTCACTCTGCATTATATTCTTCAACAAACCTCCAGCGAGTTCATCGCAGTGACGGCCTCGCGGCGCAGGGAGGACGTGGCGATAAAACTCTATGAAGCACTTGCGAATGAGCCACTCGCCTTCTTTGACTTCCACACCTTTGACGAGGTGGAGCAGATCACTTACTATGTGGACGACATGGAGGGCATCGACGTGCAGCTCCATCAGTGTATCTTCAACTTTGTGAATGTGATTTGGGCGATAAAGGGCTCTCTCACACAGCTGGACCGCCGCGCCATTGGCGTGGCGTTGATCACGGCGGCGCTACCGTCAGCGATTCGGGCGGTGAGTAAGTACGTCCAGCGCACGTACCAGGACTTGCAGCGCGCCGGGGGCCTGCCGTGGTTCCTGAAGCTATACGGTGTTGCGGCGGTTGAGGATGTGGACGAGGACGCGGACAGCGACTTTGCACGTGAGGGTCTTTTGCTCAAAGGAATGGACATCATCGCCTTGCTGCATCAGCTCCGCCCTTACGGCGCCGACCGTAGGCTGGTGCGCACGTGGAACCAGTACCTGCAGAGACGCCACCACGGCCCCGCACGTGGGGGGCGTGGGCTGGCGGACGGCTGCGGCGGCGTCGGATCCGGAGTGGGGGCATCGGCAACGGCAGAGGAGAAGGGGCCCGGCCACGTCGTCTGTAGCACTGTGCGGGTGCTCTTCTCGCTGCCACACGGCAAGACGCTCCCAGGCATCGGCACCGCGCTGGTGAAGATGGCGGAGTGGCTCTTGCCGCTGCTCGTCACCACCTATGGGGCGGCATGGTGTGGGATGACTGGGACGGCTGTGTTCGCCTTAGAGGACGGCATTAACTCTATTGAGGGGGGGATGGAGGCAGTGATCGACTGCTACGACTTGACGCAGGTGATCCTCTCCAACGCGTACAAGGCTGCCGTGCTCGACCGTATCCTCGACCCCAATGACTGGGAGATGCTCTCTCATCGCGGCTCGCGGGAGGCGATCGAGCCCGCACCTGCACCCACATCGGGTGAGAGGCCGAGGATCATTCCCATCACGGCATCTGTCGCGGATGCCACTCTCACGAGGGGAGGCAGCGCTGTCACTCTCGGGGTGGGCTCCGATGTAGATGAGAGCGCTGGCACCGGCGGCGTGGACCTGAAGAGCCGCAGCTTCTACTCCCACATGGTAATACGGCAAATACGCATCCGAAAGCTTCAGTTCCGGTACCCCTCCGCTCCCACCTCTAATGTGTTCGCCCGCTCCATCAGCGCCACGCTCAGCCTGCGTGACGAGCAGCGCGGCCATGGACGATTCATTTGTCTCCAGGGCCCGAGCAGCAGTGGCAAGTCGACGCTGCTAACCCTGCTGCTTGGTCTCTACACGCGCTACCCTGAGGACTGTCCTGATGCCAGCATTGAGCTGGACTTCGGTGTCCGAGAGGATGTCATCGCCGGAATGGCGGGTGCCTCGCGGAGCCGGTGGCGCAGTGGACGCGCAAGTACACGCTCGTACACCGGCCTTTCCACCGTTGAGATGCACCCCACGAGTTTTCAGCCGAATTTTACAAGCGTGGTATTCCCTGTCGGACTCCAGCCGCGCATGGAAGTCGACCTGCGCTCCGTCCCAGTCGACATGCTGCGGCGCCGGTTATTCAGCTATGTGCCGCAGATCCCCAGCCTCATTAGTGGAGCAACCGTGGCACAAAACATCACCCTCTTTGGTGGCGCTGCACTGACGACGGACTGGGTCATGCGTCGTGTGGAGCAATGCGCCGCGGCGGCGCAGTGCAGCTTCCTCGAGGACTTCCCGCTTGGCGTCATGACACGTGTGTGTGACACAGCCCCGGGGTGGGGAGGGAACGGCGCATCTAACGCCGATGCTCGCGCGCATGTACGACTCAACGCAGATCAGTTGCAGCGCCTCATGATCGCTCGGGCGCTCTACCACGGCGGTGACATTCTCCTCATGGATGAGCCCACCACCAGTCTCGACCAGGGCACCGTGATGGCGCTACGACAGGTCTGGGGCGAGCTGCTTCGGGACGGCAGCCTGAAGGGGATTGTGTGTGTTACTCAGGACATTGTGCTGCTCGAGGCTGCGGATCAGGTGGTACAGATACGCAGGTAACTAATGGCGCGGGCGAATTAGATAGAATGAGAGAGCTTACACTTCTTTTGGACCACCATGAACACTGGGCTTTACGAAGGCCGATTTGCTCCGGTCGCTTTTTTTTATATTTCGCATATTCGCAACTGCATACCGAAACGTTACTTTCACCAATACAGTCACTATGGCACGGATATACCCAACTATATATATATATATATATAGAGCGTGATAGTGAATATAAAAATACGCCTATTGACCTTCCTGACTCCATATGCACCTCCCCCCCTTCATCCCCCCACCACAAGCCAAAGTGTCATTCCTTCTCATTGACTGGCACTCGATACACATACACACACATATATATATATATATACAAATTCCTGTGCTCTCTTCACTCCTTCTTTTTTTTCTGATATATCTCTTGAACTCTTACTGTTGGCTTTTCCGCTGCATGGTTCTCTCCCCCGCGGCCTCGTCTTTGCATCCGTAAGGTGGTGCACATACACACACACACATATAAATACACTCACACACACAGATATATATATATCTGTGTGTGAGTGTGTTTCCTGTGGTAGTTGCATCCCCTCAACGGAGGATATATTAGGAACTCACGCATACTATTCTGATAGCGGGACCCTAACGAACTCACTCTTCACTCCCCCTTCTTTCACGGCACTCAACATCACAGTATATATATATACATATATTTGTTGGCTTCTTCTGCTTGTTAGGTGTTTCTATATCTCTTTCTCTCTGTGTGTGTTTGTTTGCGCTATTACTATCACTTAGCGTGTTTTGTGCTTCTTTGTAGACGACGAGTGAGTGCGGAACTCCTCTCTCTTTCTCCTAATATATTCCACGTGCAACACTCCTGCAATGTTTAAGTACCCCTTTACTCCTCGTACGTGCAAGCGACTAGGGTTCGAAGCACACCGCACTCACCTCCGCGCTATAAAAGCAGACACGACGACACCTTCCACCATGCGGTGCCGAACCCCACGCACACCGCGCGCAGGAAAGGTGAACGGCACGCAGTCACAGATGTCACGAAAAGCCACCACACTCTCGCCAGCACAGTCCGACACCGATGAGCTGCCACAGCCATCCGCTCCATCACAGGATATGCAGACTCTGTCAGCATTCGATGTGCAGCCACACACATCCCCTCATACTGCAGTCCACAGGCATCCAGAGGTGCCACCTTGTCACGTTACGCAGACGTATGCTCCCACAGATACACGAGGCCATTCACACACATTAACAGGGATTCCCTCAAGCGAATTGAGCATGTGTACAACCCCGTGCTCACAGACAAAGCAGCAGGGAATCCCCAGTATATCAGAGCCTCCCAGCACCGACCAGCACACGCAATCTCAGATAATAACCGTCTCCAAGAATGGTTTGCTAACACCTCCCATCATGCACTTACAACCTCGTTCAAAGCCTGCTGCTGTTCCTCTATCGACCACAACTGAAGACGCCACTTTGCAGGCACACAATTTAACGCGATCCACTGAATCGGAGAGCACATCCCAAACCACCAACCGCACGCCATTGTACACCTATAAGTATCACGTCCCACGTACGCAGCCCAGCACGGTTACCAAGGCACCTAGTGAGAAACTGCAACACAACAACTCACAAACATCTACCCGCCCACGATCCAATGGAGAGGCTCCGATGAAGGTGATCGCTCACCAGGCACCAGCCGACAAACAATCCCACTCGCGAACCAGGCAGTACTTCACCATCAAAACTCGGAACTCTGTAAAAACTCTGGAAGCGCCACTGTATCCTCGAAGAATGGCCCAGACACCAGCCAACACTTCAGCGAAGAACCTAGCAACGGCTACTGCCGCCGACACTCCCACTGGCGAGTACGTCTACTCACGGACGAAGGTTGACGCTCCTGCGAAGGCCGCCGACACTCCCACTGGCGAGTACGTCTACTCACGGACGAAGGTTGACGCTCCTGCGAAG
>JAODGE020012867.1:0-14252 GCA_027574965.2 Ecitophya simulans | reverse complement strand
CGCCGACACTCCCACTGGCGAGTACGTCTACTCACGGACGAAGGTTGACGCTCCTGCGAAGGCCGCCGACACTCCCACTGGCGAGTACGTCTACTCACGGACGAAGGTTGACGCTCCTGCGAAGGCCGCTGACACTCCCACTTGCGAGCATGCATTTGTAGTGTTAGAGTCTGGCCATGGTGCTTCTGATAACTTTGAGCGTGCGCAATCGTACACGTATATTCAGTCGCACGCGCTAGGACAGCCGTGTGCTACTGAAAATGGACGATCGTTGGGATCTGCGGTTGTGGATGCTCAACTTGTGGCAGGTTCTAGGGTATCTGCTGAGGCTCCATTTTTGGCACAGACACATACTTTTTTACGAGCCCAGTCGTACACACCTATTCCTGCGAAGGCCGGTAGTGTGTCAGCGTATCGCGCACGCTCGGCTTCTGCTGGAGTGAGTGGTCCTGAGGCTAACCGTCAGCTGCGCATCTGCACGCGGGAACTGCTGGAGGCGGTGGGACGCCACGAATCGGCGTGCGAGGTGGTTAGGCAGGCATTGGAGGAGGTGAGGGATTTCTCTGCCATCGTGAATGACAACTCAAAGTACTTTGGGACTATCTCGAAGGAGGATCCAGCGCTCCATTGTTGTGTGCTCACATTTCTCCTTCACTCACTGGACTTCAGTGGCTTTGCTAGCGACACTGCAAGAGCGAATCTAAATGCTGAGCTGCGCACACTCTCCGGAGCGCAGCGCACAAATGACCAGGTGCTGCATTACTCTGTCATTGAGACGGTGAACTCCATCATCAAATTCACCCCACTGCGCACCAGCACATGGGCGTTGCAGCCCCGCAGAACTGCCCGCACTGCCGCGGAGGCGAGTGGTGGCCCTGGCGGTCTCCCCGATCGCTGCGTTGACTTTATCGCCACCCATCTTGGCCTGCCTTTCGTGAACGAGGATGCCCTCGGGACGTGGGTGCGCTATGTGGGCACTGGATTTAATAGCTTCGCCGACGAGTGCTTCGGCGCACCGAATCAGCAGCGCGGTGACCTGAGCGGGCTCGGCTCTGCGGGTTGGCAGCAGGTGGGCTTCCAGCCCTGCAGTGCTCACGATTACTCCTTCTCGCCCTACTCCCAGTTTGCGGTGGCACTGCTGGCTGTCTACTATACACGCGGTGGGTCGACCCCCACTCAGTACATTGAACGTGTGAAGCGTTTGGTGAACTACTTCACCCTTCATATCGAGCGCACATCGGACTGCATTGAGATCCACCCCAACGCTGCGAGCATGCGCAAGAAGGCTACTGAGGAGTCACTGGCGCGCTCGGAGTCATCACTGCGGCGTACCTCTAGACTGGCAACCGAGGACGATGACACATTCACGACTGAATCATTTTCAGTTGGCCGTCAGTCATCGTCCCGCCGCGCTTCACGACGCACCTCCATGGCAGTTACGTACGCGGACGAGACATCCAACAACACGAGCTACGCTGAGTACTTAAACCCACAAGGTGGCCTTCGCACTGTGCAGCAGTACAACATCAATTACATGGATGATGACAAGGCAACTCAGCCATCCATGAGGATAACTCCCAGGCCCCAAACGGGGTTATGGGATTGAGCTGAGATTTGTTTGCCCGCGTGCACAGATGTGTGATCATGTGCCTGCTGAGAACCCCCCAAACGACGTCTCCACTCATCGCAAGTGTGCGTTGACTGTGCGTGGACGTATTCATAAGTCCACAAACCGCACATATATTTTTTGTCTTCTCCTGCGACTTTGAGGGGAGGGGGGAGAGAAATAGACAAATGGCATCAATGCTGAAGCAGTGGTTGGCGAGAGAAAAAAAGTGAGGGAAAAAAGAAGAAGGGTAAGAGATGGAGCTGGCAGGGGCGATCACTGAGTGCTCCGAGGCTTCTATCCCCGACTTCAAAGAAAGTGAGAGAACTACGTTGGAGTTCATCACAGGATCGATTCGTGAGGTGACGAAATGAGCAGAAGAGAGTATGGATACAGCGCTCACATACATATATATATATATATATATATATGTTCTCCCTTTTGTTCTTTTTTTAAAGTTTTAGAATACTACTTTAATTTGATCTCTTTGTATATCGTTTCAATATGAGAAGATAACGGATGACATCAGTCACCAAAGTACCTACGCTTACTTTAGCGTTGTATGTATGCTGTTGTGGGTTGTTTTCATTGTCTTCTCTGCGTGTGTGCCAGCATTTATTTTACTTGTGCGTCTGTGTGTATGCACGCATTTGCCCTGTATAAGTGTAGCGGTTGTGCCCATGCCGAGAGGTTACTCCTCTACTGGGCATGTATCTGTATGTGGCTGTGTGGGGGTTGGCCCCATGCCTTCTTCAGTGGAGTCTCTCTTTGTGTTATTTTGCTCTCCGTGAGAGCCCATCTGTTTACCGTGGATACACTTCTCCTGCTCGAGAGTGCTGTCAGCTATCATGCCTGCTGATTCCCTGAGCCTTTGTTTCTTAGCGTTTCTCTTGTTTTTTTTATCTGTGTGTGCGTGCTTGCTCCCTGCACACTCACGCAGAGAGATGGCACTTAACTACACTCACGCACCTCTACAAGTATGAGAGGGATTGACAGAGAAGGTGATTGGGTAAGGTAATCTCAAAAGGGGATACGTGCGGAGGAGGGCGGCCCAGTCTCTCTCTCTCTCAAAAGAAAGAAAGAGACACAGTGAACATTAAAGTCACCCGCTACGATCTGTACGTTTTGGCACAGTCAGAGTATATGCTTGCATGCGCGCTTATGTATACGTGCCGAAATTATGGGAGTGACATCTTGGGGGGAGGGATGATGGATTGTAGAGGCACAGCACATTATCAGTTCTTAGACGGTAATGGAAATATATTTTAAGAATATAAAAAAACGCTTATCGGGGGTGAGAGGATGTCGCTCTCACTAGTCTTGGAGCCAGGCTGTTGGGCTTGATGGCGGCCACCTTTATTATTATTATTTGGCGTCTTGAGTGCGTGTCTGTCCACGATGGTTGGGTGGTTGGTTGTTGTTGTTTTGTCCAATGTGAGTGTACACGTGCAGCCACATTTCCATTCTTGTTCGCCTCCCCTCCCCTCCTCCTTTTTCCTCGATCGTTTATGCACTTCACTCTGCAGTTTTTTGTGCTATTGTCATACGCTTTTTTCCCTTTTAAACGGCAACTTACACGTAGATTTCGTTTACCTCTTTTTAAAAAATGTTATGTTTCCCCCATTTTTCTTTTGTTATGGCGGTTGTAGATTCAGCTTTTGTGTGCTGAACTATTCTTTGTGTTTGGAGTGACTTGGCTGGATGCTATTTGCGTAGATTCGGGGAGATGATTGTGACAGGAGCAGCATTAAGAAAAAACGAACTAGAGAGACAGATCGTCCTTTCATCAATTTTTCTCCTTCCTTTTTTTTCTGTGATACACTAATATTATTAAAATCTCTTTTCCTCTATGCCCATATACATATATACACATGCATATATATATGTGTAGAAGTCACGTGGCTTATCCTCACAATGGTTTCTTTCTCTAACGCAATTTCCTTTGTGCTTTCCAAGTGCACTCCTCCTGAGAGCAACGACAACGAAGCCCCAAAAACAAACACACAAAATGCACTTGCAGTGAACACGACAAGAACAGAAAAAGTAAGAGATCAAGAGTGAAAGAAGTGCAAATGTGTGCGTGAGCCAAAAAAGACGGCATTGTCCTTCGAAGAAGCAGTGATTAAGAAAAAGAAGAAAGGAGATGGCCCATAACCGCAGTGGTGTGTGTATGTTTACACGTCTGTGTTAGCGTCACTGACTCCCACACGTACAATGAATATATAAAGAAGGAAAGGAGTGAGCTTTAAGCGTACGACGTTCAGAACCAGTGCTCCTATCATTCATTTATTCATTCAGTAACCGTCTTCAGCGAAGCGAAGGGACAGTCGCTGGTGGGTAAATGGGGATGTAGAGAGGGAGTCTACGGCGAGAGATGAGAACTTCTTATAAAAGGATGGCATACACATTTTTCAAACACGTGATGCGCTCTGTTTTTTATTTTTTTTCTGTTTCTTCACCTGCCTTACTTCTTCCTTTCCCCCTCCCCTCTATTTCCACTCCTCCCCCTCCCCCCTGACATATGCACAGCTACGTAACAACAAACCACAACACGAAGAAGGAGCCCCTCTCCCCCCCCGTGAAACCCCTCATCGCATTGCAGGTGCTATCTCTAAAAGCCTATGCGAGCACCTAATCATAGAAGTGATGGGTAGTTTATGAAATGCTGCTTTATTCCTTTTTCTCCCCTTTGCCAACAAGCATATCTTACTTTCTCTTTGCTCGTTAGCACCGTAGGTGGGTACTTACTCTGAGCGTATCATTTATCGCACGCTGATACTACTTGTCACAAGTGCACACACACATACACACGTACATTACCGTATTTATAAAGTTATATCTATTTATTAGCCCTTCCCTCCATCCGCTACCTCCTCTCCGTCATTCAAATATACCTAAACAAACAGGTTAAAAAAAAACAGGAGGAGCCGGAGAATCAAAGGAAACTCGAACATTTCCCCACCAATTGACCGCAAAAAACAAAAGTCCAGCCGGGCGTGCGAAGGAGGGCGTGGCAGTTCTTTTCCCCACTGTTTTGATAGGGCCCATTCTATATCGCTCACACAGTGGAAGTGTCTGGAGCCGCAGGAATCTTGGCAATTACTAGTACCACGTCAAAACACCACGAGAGCTTCTTGGTCACACACACACACGAAATATATTGTATCACATTGCCAGTAGCTACTGCAGGAGATGTTCAACTCTGGAAAACGGAGTCACCCCTACGGCGGCGGCGCAGCAGATATGCCTGCCGACGGACTAGAGAGCGTTTCGGAGAGCAGCAACAGTACGACAAGCAGCCGCAGTGGAAGCTCCACCAACCTACACGAGGCTGCCTGCGAATGCTCCCCAGACCATCGCCACTCAGAGAGTGCCATCCCCGCTCCTGCTGCCGAGCCGTCGCCTGAACCTCACCAGGCGTCACCAGAGCAACACTTGCGGACGACCCCGCTTCTGCAAGACGCCGCGCGGCTGCGCCATGAGGAATCACGCTTTCTTCAGTCCCATCCGGTGACCACCTCCACAGTGGAGGCCGCCGTGCTCGCCGGAAGCGGCGCCCTGCCCGCTCGGGTGTCCTCCGGTGTGAAGGGTGGGGCCCACGCGAGGCACGCCACCTCCTCACCAACCGTGGCGATGCCTCTGCGTCTGCCCTCTACACTGCCCCCACACCCACGTAGTAGAAACAGTTCCCCCGGCCCCGCCACGCTCCTCGGCAACAGCAGCAGTGGCAGCGTGCCACCCCCTCTGCGGCCGCCCCCGCCCTCGCAGCGTGGGCAGCTGAGCCACAGCCATCTCCACCCATATCAGCTCAGCGACGAGGGCCCGCGGACTCCCTCCGCTGCCCGCTCACTCCCCGAGTCTCCATCACGGCCGTCCATGCTACCATCGTCGCTGCACTCCACTCCTACTCGCTCCAGCGTGGGCACGCCGCGGGCGGGAAGTGCGAAGCCCCCGCGACGGCCCTCTGAGGAGAGGCAGATGATGGCAGCGGTGTGGGTGGACGTGCCCCCCTCCCCCATGCCAACTCAGAGCGTTCACGACAGCGGTGGCAGCGCACACCGCAGACGCACGCCACGCCGCAGCTCTGAGCCACCGAGCCCTGCCACCAGCACGCTCGCCGCTTCGCTCGCCTCCTCCATCACTGATATTGGCGCTGCCACTGCCCATAACTACTCTGGCGGTGCCACGCGACCACCGCCACCCCCACCGCGCTCCCTCGCCGGAGATTTTCTCGGCAGCTGCAGCAGCGGCGGCAACTTCAGCGTTGGCGCTGCGATCGACTCCCCGACGCACTGGGAGCCCTTTGATGTCGTCGGCACGGTGGACGTTGACACGATGGTCTCCCCAGTCTCCGTCGAGGTGACGCCACATCCTTCGCAGGCTGAGGTGAACGGCGGTGACGGAGACACGAAGGCCCCGGCCCCGGCGGCAGGTGCCCACTCCTTCATTAGAAACACGTTGAGAGTGGACTTTCCACCGGTCGTCATGAGCGACGTGGCGGACAATGAGGTGGCGCGGCGTGTGGATGTGCCACTGCAGCGTATCGAGCCTGCCCACCTGCCCACGGAGGGCAGCCAGATCTCCACTCAACAGGTGGATGCAAGCGCGGCGGCAGCCGCTGCTTTGCATGAGATTGCGCAGCTGCGGGCGGAGCTAGCCGATTTGAAGGCCAAGTATGCCGCCTCCAACGAGAATCAACGGAAGCGCCAGCAGCCGCAGAAGTGGCTCGGTGGAGGTGTGTCCTCGCGCAGGGCCCGGGGGAACACTGACGACATCGTTGACTCTATCCCAGAGGAGGACTCCACTGGGCTGGTGTCCAGTTGCAGCACGTGCTCGTCAGACAACATCTCATCGCCGGATGAGGGCTACGTGAACGTGGAGTCGCATCCCCGCATGGGGATGGAGGTGGATGAACGCGCGTTGGCGGGGGGGCCACCACCATCGCTGCAAACCAGTGGACTGCCACAGGATGAGCAGCGCAGAAGGGGCACAGAGACAGTGACGCCTCCGCATGTGCGAATCCACTCACCTGGCGCAACACTGAACCGATTGATGCAAGCTGTTCAGCGCGCGAGGGAGCGGGCTGGGCAGCCACTAAACGACACAGGACTAGGTCACCTGCGGTGATGGAGAGATGCCTGTGTGCATCGATGTGTGCGTGTCTGTGTGCGAGAGAGACAAAGTGTGTTGGTTTAGCCATTTATGACGGTTTTCTCTTGATTTTTCTACTGCTTGTTACTATCGATACACTTACTCACAAGCGATTGGTGTGAGATCACTGAGATCTTGACACGTGCTGACATTACATTTCATTCTATATGATGTGCAGACCATTGTGGCTCTTTGCCCTCATTTCTCTGTTTCGACATATGTGGATGCCATCGGTGATTGAAGAGCAGCGGATCGCTCAGTACTGTCTTCCTTTTTTTATAGAGAAAATACCATTCTTTTGCGGAGACTATTTCATTGATCTTCGTCTATTTTGTCTGTGTTTTGTTCGGCATAACAGAAGAACTCAAATAAGCAAAGCAAAGCAACCACAATAAACAGAGGCATGGAGAACGCGTAGTGACCGTGAAGGACGGGGACACATGCTATTATGTGTGTGTGTGCGAGGCAGAAACAGAGAGACAAAGGAGAGAGAAAGAGAGACAGTGAGAGATAAAAAACTAAGAGAAAAATCCAATACGTGTGTGTATGTGTTCTGTACTACGCGTAACCAACGTGGTGGAGTCTCCATTTATGTGCCGGGTGTTTTCTTTTAATCCATATCATATGCCAAAACAATGCCAATGAGGGAGATTGCTAGGTCCCCAGGATGCACCCCTCTTCCTCCCCCCCGCTCCCCGCCATCTAGTTGTGAGCTTCTCAGGTATTCTTTTATCCACATACACACACATGCAAAACGCGTGCTTGAATGCTCTTCCCTTCTTCAAATTGTGATGATGGTTATTAGAGAAATCATGCGAGTGAGCGTGAAGTATCATACATTATGCACTTGCCGCTGTTCTCACGGTTGTCCTTCTTTGTCCTCTCTATTTCCAGGTGGGGTTCCTGTACGGCACACTTGGACACCCACTCCCTCCATATCTCCATCTGACGGCGGGCTCTCCCAAAGCTGATCGTCCTTACGTACTTTGTATATTTGATGACAAATGATGCTGCTCTCTCATTTCTTTTTTAACTGTTTCTTTCTGACAATGTACTACGCTAACGTATCCTACTGACCTGTGTATATCTACATATATATCTACAAAGAGAGTCACCCAATACGAACATATATATATATATATATATATACATATATACATGCTGAATCTCCGCAAGGCCCACGCGGAGGGCACCACGCACGTCAGCGTTGACGGGGACTATGTCCTCACTGGTGGCGCGGACGGCGTGGTGTCATTGCTACCAACGAGACGGTGGCCCAACGCACCGCCCATGTGGACTCGCAAGTGTCATGAGGGAGCTATCACTCATGTGATCCTCCACTGCGGGCTTGGTCTCGCGCTCTCCTGCGGACGCGATGGCAGAGTACTGCTTCATGAGCGGGCCACGGAGTCTGCGGAGCTGTGCACCTCACGAATGCTGTGCAAGGTGACTGGGGAGCTGAGGCACTTGTGCTTTGATGCTGCGCGACATCGTGTCTTTATCGCTGGTGATTCGCTGCGGTGCCTCCAGCTGGATAGAAGCCCGCTGGCGGTGAGCACGATCAACCTGGTGGTGCCTAACCCTATCATTTCGCTCGCCGTTTCTCCCTGCGGCAACCTCCTCGCGATGGCGAGCGCGTCCGGCTCTGTGGGGGTAGTATGTGCTTCACCTGGACTCACACAGACCACCGGTGGTTTCTCTGAGACTCCAGCGCCGCCGTCCAACTGCGCATTACAACTGAATGAGGAGGAGGCCACGCAGCTGGAGTGCTACCGGAGTGTGCAGTTCGTCTTTGAGCGGGTGCTCCCGCCTGCAGCGAAGGTGCGTGACCACACGCATTACCGGATGAGCTGGTGTGGCTCAGGTGCTGTCTCAGCAGTGAAGGGGAGCACCAGCGGCGGCGCCATGCTCCTCTTCGTTCCTACAGCCACTGACATCCGCATCTTCCGGTTCACTCCAGATGTGGCACCGGCTGGAGGTGCTGCCGTTGCCAAGACGCGGTACCACCACAAGATGGGGCCTGTGGCTGCGATTGAGGTACCCTCGGAGTTCTCCGGCAGTCTTCACAGCGCCCTCACTTACAGGGTATCACCAGCGTCCATGTCGTGTGTTGTGGGGTCAGAGGCTGGTGTGTACGTGGCGACGGTCAACGAGAAGCTCTCCTCGAGATACCACCACTCTCTCCGCTTTGACGCCACCGTCACGGATGTTGAGATGAGTCCAGGGACCGGCGAGGTGGTGGCCGGGCTGATGAGCGGGAGTGTGTCATTACTGAAGCGGGCTGTCGCGAAGGTGCGCGCAGGGCGGCGGGATAAGAAAGCTGAAGAGGGGGAGGGAACCGCTGCCGTGGGGTCTGATCGAGCGTCCTCGCGGACCAGGGGTGCAGTCGAGGGGGGTGACAAGTCTGTTGCGCGACGTGGCACAGCAAAAGAAAGCGACCGCGGCCGCCAAAGGGTGGAGGAGGACGACGGCGATCGCGAGGGCTCCATCGATGACGACGGGTCCTCTGCCTACTCATCTGACGGGAGCAGCAGCAGCGTCGGTGACAGCGACAGTGGCGATGACGAGGATGCCGCAGAGGACCTTTCGCGTGTGGTGGCGGATCTGAGGCGCGGCATCGGAAGCAGCTATGTGGAGGATTGCGGCTCGGAGAGACAGTCGCGTTGGCGTGACGATGACCCACAGCGGGCGCTTGCAGCGGCAGAGAGAGAGCTGAGCCGTGGCGCCAACGCGTGCGCGTTCCTCGACGATGAAGCGGAGGAGGCGTCCTCTGGGCGTGCGGAGAGCGAAGATGAGGCTGCCTACGAGGATGACGGCTATGGCGCTCGCCGCCCAAGCGCATCGACACGCCGCACAGGCGGACATGATCGGGACGAGTACGACATGGACTCGCTCTCCGGTCACGCTGTGGACGACGTCGACAACGACGATGAACGCGAGGCTGGCATGAGCGCTGATCACTTCGGCGCTTCTGGCGGCCGCCGTGACGGCTTCGCCGCGGCACCGATGGATTATTCCTTTCAGGTTGGCGCCACCCCGACTGGCGCGGAGGGCTGCTGCTATCTGGCGTACAACTCTGTCGGCTTCATTCACAGCACCCCAGACGGTATCACCGTCCACTTCCACGACATCTCGTCCGCGGCGGTCCGCATTCTGGAGAAGGGCACCGTGCTGATGGGTGCACTGAGCCCAGTCGGCGCGGGCTTTGTTGTCGCGCCGCCGGAGTCAGCCGCTGAGAGCGTCGATGACGATGTCGCGCGCCTGTCTGTCTATTACCGCACCTTTGTGGCGCTTGGCGCGCAGTCCGACTGGCGCGTGCGCCTGCAGACTGGAGAGACCGTGCGGTGCATGTCCGCGGGCATCCGCCACCTGGCAGTCGCGACGAGTCGGTACCTACGCATCTTCTCCCTCTCTGGCCTAGAGCTGGCGGTGCTCAGTAAGTTCCCCCGCATCGTGGCGATGGCGGGCACTAGCTCACGGAAGTTGATGAGCTCCTACAAGGCCGACTTTGATCCGCTCGTAGTAGCATTCTTGGACGGAGGTGACCTCCGCATGGAGGTGCTAAACGTTAGCGCCCGGGCGACAGTTATCCCGTCTGGGGTGGTTCCACTCACGGAGCTCCCTGACGGCAGTGCGCATCAGTTGCAGTGGATTGGCTGGTCAGAGGACGGCCCCCTGCACGTGGCAGACACCGCTGGCGTCGTGCGACTGTACACGCGTGGCTGGGGCGGCGCCTGGATCCCCGTCTTTGACCCGCGCCCACTCGCTGATCAGAGCTCTAATCTGTGGATATGGGGTATCAACGATAAGACACTCCTCGCCTATCGAGCCTCAAAGAACGACTCCGCGTATCCGGCGGCGGTGGCGAGCGGACTCCCGACGGAGTACGTGCCGCTGTTCCTCCCGCTCACCCGCACCCTCAACGAGACAGACTTAGCGACGTGGGACCATCTCGTGCGGCGTGAGATCCGCAGCGATGAGATGAAGCTGCACAGCAGTTTCTACTCAGAGGCCATCGCCAGACACGACGCTCATCACGACAAGAAGGTGATGGAGCTCTTTGAGAGTGCCGTCAAGGAACAGCAAACCACCCGCGCACTGGACCTCGCGACGCTCCTGGAGCTGCGTGACAACATAGAGAGCTGCGCCAAATCTGCCAACAAGAGCGGCAACGAGCAACTGATGCGGAAACTGCTGTCCCTCTTTAAGGTGCGCGTGACGATGAAGATGAAGCGCCGGTGCGCACTGCCGCTAGAGGGCGCGCTGGTGAGTGAGCGTGAGAGGGATACCCTGCTGCGTAAGTTGTTGATCAAGGAGAAGAACTCCAGCACAAACAGCGACAGTAAAGCTGGACTCTCCAGCGGATCAGCGGGCAATTCCACACCCCCACGGGCGCCACCGCAGCCAACTGAGGTTCAGGTGGTGAGTGTAACCACACCAAGGAACCACCCGGCGAGGTCGGCGCTCGTATCACCTGGGCGAGCATCGGTGGCGAGCAGCACAATGACCGCCACTACAGCCACTACGAGCGCGCGTTCGCCTTCACTTGCAATAACGGCAACCACAATGACGACAGCGACGACGACGACCACCACCACTGCCAGCGAGCAAGGACACCAGGCAAAGCGCATTACGTTTGAGATTCCCGAAGTTACCACCACTCCGCGGTGGCCCAACGCTGTTGGATCGAATACATCAAAGCCGCTGAACCCCTTCGCCAAGCCGACAGGCCCGCCTCCTGATAGAAGAGAGCCAGCGATTCCATCGGGCACCTCCAATGGCGCGATGGTATCCGCCGCGCTCACGTCGGCAGTGAAGGGGCGCACGGAGGCGACCCTGACGAGCTCCAGCGCCGCCGTTACTGTCAGTGCTCCTCCCCTCCGCCAGGCAACGCTGAGTACCCGACCGACCCCAATGGAGGCAGCAGCGGCAGCGCCGCCACGTGTGGCCAGCCCAGTGCATGACAGCGGAGTGTTTCTCATTGGCGACTCACAGTCTCAGCCCTGCGACCGTGACTCCGACGTTACCGCCCTCATCGAGCGCAGCCCTGACGAGGCAGCCGCCGTTTCGCCGGCCGGCCGTGTAAGCGGTGGCCGAAGTGGCAGCTCCACAAAGCCCTCATTCATTCCCCGCGCACTGCCCAACTTGGCGGCTCCCGTCACCGCCACCCATCATGGCGGGGGTGACCCATTCCTGGAGAACACGTCGCCCACCGCGCCCCAATCTCTGGGAATGAGTGGTGACACCATCACCGTCGACGCTCTGCTCGATGTTGGTCATGAGAACTCAAACAACAACGATCTCCCCCTCAGCACATCATTTGGTGAGGCCCTCCGCAAGCGCTACCGCTCCGACGACAGCGACGAGGAAGAGGGGGGCGACTGTCTGCCTCCCTCATGTGTGCCTAAGCTGCTCCTATGAGTCTGCTGCGGTGCGTCTGCGCGTGTGACGATCAGGGGGGGGGGGAGTGCACTGCGGGGTGGGAGACTTCGACGGGCTGCCCCTCGTGTCAGCCTCCACACATACGTACTGTCATAAAGATAGAGGGATAGAAATATAGAGAAGGATGAATGAGCCGTGAAGGTGCTGCTTTATTTATGTATTTAAATAAAACAAAAGCACTTATGTGCCCCCATGAACTCACGAGTGAGGCGAGGACCACATTATGTGTCCTGTGTGCCCACTTCCTCTGTGACTGGACAGAGATGATCCTCCACTCAGAGATGGAGAGACTGTGGGTGGTGGTGGTGGGGCTCTAAATTGCACGTCATCCTATCCGTATTGGAGAAAAGAAAACGAACATAGAGAAATAGGCATCACCATTAGCGAGTGTGCTGAACACTCATTCTTAGTTGGGCGTTCTGAAGTACGTGGATGCATTCAGGTGATCAACACACAAACACACATAACATATGTACCGACCAGCACAACAACACCCGGAGTCTCTGGGAGAACTCTCTTTATGTGTTTCTCCGTTTCTTTTTTGGAACGTTCCCCACTCTACGATGAGTAGAGTAACAAACGGGGGCTGAATGCTTGTGTGTGTCTGTGTGGAGGGCATGATAGGGCTGGAGAGTAGTACTTCATCTCTTCACACACTCCCACACTCACGCATACACAAGGCTCTGTTCTGTCAATGGTGTGCCATGCAATTATATGTATTCCTCTTGTTTCTTCTCATGTCTCCCCTCTTCTGTTACCCCGTTTTTTCGTGTTTTTTTTTTACACTTTCCGTCCTTGCATACACAATACAAATCGTTACCATCACTGCTTCATCTCACCTTGGCAGGTGGCAACACCTGCCGTAAGATTAACCTCACCGACACCTGTCATTTTTTATTATTACTGCAATTGCCATTGTTTCCCAGTAACGGTTCTTAGCGAAAATGCGACGAGACTTCGTAGTGCGCAAGGCAGTGCGTGCGGATGTGGATGCGATGGTGGGCATGCAGCTCGCGATGGCGTGGGAGACTGAGAAGCTGGAGCTGGATGAGGCCACGCTGCGGCGTGGCATGCTGGTACCCTTCGAGCGAGAGAATATTGCGGATTACTACGTCGCGGAGACACAGCCCGACGGCGAAGAGGATGCAGAGCGAAAGGTTGTGGCGATGCTGATGATCACGCAGGAGTGGTCGGACTGGCGGGCGGGCTCTATCTTGTGGATCCAGTCGGTGTATGTGCTGCCGGAGTACCGTCGTCACGGCGTTTTCCGACGCATGTACATGTACCTCAAACAGATGGTGATGGAATCGGATTACTATCAGGGATTGCGCTTGTATGTGGAGTCTGAGAATGCCCGGGCAATGGCAACGTACAAATCCTTGGAGATGGAAGAGGAACACTACAAAATGATGAAATGGACGAAGGGTGATTTTTAACCACACGAGCTGACATTTCGTTGTTTTTTTCACACGTCACTCATTGACTAAGATAAACATTAACAACAACAACAGGATTTATGAGCACATACATCTGCTCCTTCCCGTGCAGTGTTTCCTCCCTCTTTGTCCCTTTTCCCTGCTGCTGTACGCTCGTGGGTCTCTCTCTCGCCCCCCCAAACCCCATTCCTCAGCCGCGCTTTAATTTCAACCACTGCTACTTCTCTCTCTGTAACATGTCACTTTCACTCCATCTCTCGCACATTCCGTTTGCTCCACTTCTTCTCGCAGTAAGTACATCTCACTATCAAGTATTCTTACAGGTTCTTTTATTATTATTCGTTCTCTGTCGCCCTCTCTTTGTTACGGGTGAGCATTACCATTAGCCCAGAGCGATCGTTGCTGTAGGGCAGTGGAGCCACCGTCTCGTTTCTCTCCTCCCATCTTGGGCCTCTTTTCACAACGACCTGTGTCCCTCAGCTTCGCTTCTCTCTCATAGCTGTAGTTGTGGAGAGTCCACAGAAAACATGAAACGATCACACACTCGCTACTACAGAGAACCAATAGCGCCGCTCCAAATATCTCTTTTGTCACCACACCCACCCAGACGATATCTT
>JAODGE020012852.1:0-13205 GCA_027574965.2 Ecitophya simulans | reverse complement strand
TTTTACCAACATCAACTACAATAAAACAAAAATGCACAAAATTTTACTTTTTTGGGAATTATCTGTAGAATATTAACATTGCTAATTTACAAAGAGAAAAACTTATCAAAAATTAAACATAGTTTTTAAGTAGTTTTTTTTTAACTCTTAAGAATTTAGAAGTAACAGAGTATTAAAGTAAACTTATTGCAACCAATAATAATTTTAAAATGCTCAAAAAACTTAAACCCACACTCTGACATAAAGTTTTTTTACCCAAGAAAAAATAACTTAAACTTTTCTTGTAGCTTGTTAATTAATAAATAAAATATTTTTTGATTTTTTATACTTTGCGACAATAATTTGCTTTTATTTGCATCAAGATTTTGCTTCCGTTTGATATATCAATTTAAATTAGAAAATAAGAACATTTATTATTTATTACTCAACGCAAAACAATCCATTTTTTTAAACACCGTCATCTCTATTTAGAATGACAAAAAATGTACATTATATAATACAACAATTTTGTTTCACTTGACTTTCTCATCATTTATTGCAGAATAACAAAAAATGTTGACAATACAACGCTCGTTATTTATTACTTTAATCATTATCTAACCACAATTGAAAGCTTCTCCCATAAGATCTGAAATTTCGCAAATACTTTCAAAACTGTCGCAAACTGTCGTAAAACGCCCAAACAGTCGCAAATCGCGCGCGACCAGCCAAACGCGCTAACCAAGCTAGAATTTGGACTTCGTCCAAATCGCGCAACGCATCCGAACGTCCTCGCTTCGCGCCCAATTAAAGCCGTCGTAAGTTTCTCACCCCGCGTTCGGAAGGCGCCTACGTGCTCAATCAAGCTTTCGCCGCGCATTGTGCCGCTAATTGCGCTGTTGCGCAACATTTCGAAGCGACGCGACCGACAAGACTCCAAACAAACACGCGAGCCGAACGAGAAAAAAAGGGTCGACGCAGCCGACGGGGATAGTGCAGAACACGCGGGCGAACGCACGATGGTTATCGTTGATGTTGCCGCCGCCACTTAATCACGTAATGTTTGTCAGACCTTCAGTTCGTCCGAAAGGTCAAAACGAGGGCGAAATTCTTATCTCCGAAGAGGATGCAATTACGAACTAAACATTACTCGCGATGAAATATTGTACATTTTACAGCCTTAATTGATACAATAATTTACGGGTTGTTTTAATGCCGAACGTAACATATGCGCCGATACTATTTCAAAACTGTTCTTATCTCACAATAAACGCTTTAAAAATTTTGTTTTGCGCGAGGGGCGCATTGGAAGTCAATTACGGGGATTTTTTTTGTTGTATTGCGCGAGCATATGTCGCTTAATTGCAGATTTAAACGTCGGATTAACTTTTGCTTTGCGTAGTGTTTCCGAGCAATTATCGATTATTCATCGCTTTATTAAACATAATTGGTTTTGAGCGATTGCTTATTGATTTCCTATGTGTATTCGTGTAGTTAGCAGTAATGAAGATGTTGTAATAATGTAAAACGTAAATTGTTTATGAATAAATCACATCTGAGTTGTTGTTTCAAAATTTTATTTTAGTCACTGGGTTTAAATGATACAGGGTGCCAAAATTGGGTTAATACGTAGAACACAAAATTATATTTGTTGTTTTACATATTTATTACTTAAGTTAGAAGTGAATTTATACAATTTCGAAATTTATTGTATGTGTATTGAAAATTTTATCTCAGTTTTAAAATATGGTTCAAAAATAGTTGCATCATTTATAATTGATAGAAACAGGGTGTGAAAAGTTAAAACAAAAGCAAGATTCTTATCTCCGAAGAGGATGTAATTACGAACTAAACATTACTCACAATAAATTGGATTAAAATATTGAACATATTACAGCCTTAATTGATACAATAATTTAAGGGTTGTTTTATTGCCAAAGGTAACATGTTGCCAAAAATATTATAAAACTTGTCTTATCGCAAAATAAACGCATCAAAAATTTTGCACCCTACTGCACCCCTTTGTGCACCTCCTTCATGCGGCTCAAATTCGATGGAAGTTGTCTCTAATAAAGTCATTGGTGGTAATTTACTTATGCGACATCGCGCGGCCAAAATCAAAGAAAAATCAAATTATTACATGACGCACCCCTAAACGCGCGTCCTTGGACATACAGCGTGTCCGAGGCGAGCAGCAATTACGAGCGATTGTCGTTGTCGGCGAGGGTTATCAAACGTGCACGCGTCCTTTAATCGAATGAAACGCGTTCGACGTAAATATTTAGTCCTCGACACTGCCCCCGACGAGCGGCAGGGAGAACGCAAAAATTGAACAACAAAGGCATCGATACGGACGATTCGCGCGCGCATTGTCACGTCGCCGGGCGTGTTTATTAACTCACGGCGGGTCATAATTAATTTAGCCGCCCCCTCCGACCAAAAGGGCGCGCGGGATTTTCGTACGCCCGCCCGCGATAAGGGTTGCAATGCAAAATAAGACGGCGAGGTTTCAATCACGGTTCCTGCTGGCGTTCCTGCTGGATTACGCACGGTGTTGGTGCGAGGCGACTGTCGAGGACAAAGAGCGAGAAATGATAAAAGCGAGCAAAGAATCGATAAGGGTAATGAACGACTACGTCAATGATAAAAGATGAAACGTCGCTAAACGACGACACGTGAATACAAGCAGGATGCGCAGCAGGAATCACATTTTGATTAAATATTTTGTTTGCAAGAGGGTTTTGATTCGGTTTGTAGTAGATCACAGTTGGTGAATGAAATAATGCAATGGCTTATTTTTTTGTTTATAATTTTTTAATAATTTTTTAAGTAAAATTTGTTTTTCTGGGACTTAATGACAATTAAATTTCTTTTAAATTTCTATTTAAAAATTTATTGATTAATAATTAAGTTTGTTATTAATTATAGTTGAAGTTGACTTATTTAAATTTGTTTTAGACGCCAAAATTTTTATTAATGTGTATTAAATTTTACTCTGTAATTTTTAAACAAACAAAATTATATGACAAAAACAATTTTTATATTTTCAAATATAGATTGTCTACTTGTTCCATTAAAATCAAACGTAATAAATTTTTTCTAACGTTTTTAAAGTCTGAAATTTTATTTTACTTATATACCTGTTCATAACTTTTGTAATATAAATTCAAATCAAAAACGGTATATTGTAATGTATGTAAAAAATATGTATAAACGATTGTGAATATTTTTATAACATGTATTATTAAAGAACAATGTGTTCCTGACAAAAAATGTCTTTGCAAATATGTAATGTTTTAATAATTCCACTTGTAATTTTTAAACAAATTTATATATTTTATTACAAACAAAGTTATAATAATTCTATTTTAATTGCCTATCTTTTAATAATTTATCAATTAAAATTTGCATTACAATTTCAATTATAACTTATGTGAAACGAAAATAATATGACAAAAAAATATTTTTAGTTTTTTCAATTATTGATTATCTACCTATTTATTTAAAGTCAAACTTAAATAAATTTTTCTAATAACTTTAAAATTCAAAAATAATATTTTCTATATAATAGTTATATACAACTTTTGTAATATACACTGAAATCAAAAAGGGTATATTGCAGTCAAAAAAAATTATTATTTGATTTAAATATGTATAAGCAATTTTGAACATTTTTACGTTTATTATTATATAAACATGTATTATTATTTAACAATGTGTTCTCGTAAAAACATTAGTTTGCAAATATGTAATGTTTTAACAATTTCACTTATTACTTCTGAATAATTCTATATATTTTGTTTATAAAACAATAATATTAATTGTATTTAAATTGTCTAATAAATAATTTTTACTAACAGTAAGTTCTAATTTTTTTGTTGGTTTTTACATAATAAGTTCTTTAACTTTTCAATCTCCACTTTGACGTGCTTCACATTTTTTTTGCAACTCCTGGAATATTTACTTAAAATAATAATGTAATATACATTTAAAAAGCTTATAAAATTTTCTTTATTATGAAATTTGCTAGATTATATTATCATGGATACTTTTTGCGTAACGCGGTGCTGAAATTGCTAAGGCTCGCTAAATTTATTAAAAACGCCGCGCGCACTCGAGCCCAAAAAAAGAGGTTACAAAGCGGGGAAACTTGTGAAAAAAGCGTAAAACGGATGACTAGATAATTGGAAACCATCGTCATCCCTCGGCCGCTATATTGCAGCTTTGTCGCCCTAGCCGCGCGTCTCCAACCCCGACGAGTCTGCTGCACTGCGTTGCAGACTTTCGGCCTCATTAAGGATGTCCTCCTTTTTCATTCCGGACATCCTGCATTGTTTTTAACGTCCCCAAGAAGCCTCTTGAAACGTCGAGCCTTTTGAAACGTCCGCAATGTTTTCAATGTTCGTAATACCCGCGCCTTTACTTGCTTAAAATTTTTTCCTAAATGCTTTACTTGAAAAGTCACCAAAATATACAAAGTATTATAAAATAACATTGATTAATTGTTGTTATTTGTTGGTTTTGTTTAATCGAATAAGATTTATTCTAGACAATCGTCCTGAGAGGACGTCCTTCCGTAGAATTGTCTCGAGAACGCAGCTGGCGAGTTGTCAAACACGCCAAACCAATAACGTTTCCATGCGTAGACGCCCAGAAGGATGACGACGATGCCGATGAGTAATCCGAGCATAAAACACACAAGGATAACGCCATCGTTTTCAGGATGGTGGCCGTAAGCGTCCAGACAGCGCATGTCGTACTTGCGTTCAACAAGCGAGTGGAAAGTGAGATCTTCCATTTCGAACGGAGCCGCGCATCTGCAATCAAAGTAAATCATCAAATTACAGTCAAATAAATTTTTCCTATATAGTAAATATAACTTTGTAAGGCTTATGGTTTTATGTAATTAAAGCCTAAATTGCAGAGAAAATGTTTCAGAAATATAATTGCGATTAATTGATCAAATTATTATCGATAACGTACAAATTTTTAAGTATTAAAAAAATTAATGTTTATAGAAATGCCATTAAATTATTTATACTTGTTTATACAAAACATTTTTGTACTGTAACTATTTTTGTGGTAATTAATTTGCAAACATGTCATTACAAAATCTTGTTTTTTTTACAAAAGCATCTTTTTTTTTGTAAAACATATAAACGCTTCTTTAAAAACAGTTTATAATGTTTGATTATGTAAAACAGTTTAATTCACCTTACTTTAAACTTTTGCATCTGGCTTCATTAATCTTGCAATAAATAGGCATAAGAGTATCTAACATCCATTGATTTTCGCACTCGCACGTCCAAGGATTCTCGTTGATGTCCAAATCGTCTAATTTAGTCCAGTCCAAAGTCATTTTGAGTCTGGCCAGAGCGTTGTTGCCGATAAACAACTAAAACGGACCGACAGTAATAAAAGTCGTAATAAAATCCAAACAATATTAATTACCTTAGTTAACAATTGAATAACGGGTACTTCCGATCCCTTTTCAATCCTTATCAATGCGTTTTCTTCGATTGTGCGTAACTTAGGGTTGTAAGACAGGTACAATTCCTTTAAGCCTTTTAGATTGCACATCGAATGATTGCCAATCAATTCCAAGTCGGGCATTTCACACATGTGCAGAACCTCTAACGTAGGAACAGACGGAAAGGCACTGGAACATAATCAATAATTATTTATTGTATCCAACTGCAAAATGCATCACAACTCTTACTCCTTTTCAGTGATGTTTACAAGCGGGTTTCCACTAATGACCAGCTTTTTCAGTTTGTGAGCCATGTTCAACTCTAAGCAGGTAACATTACTAAACTCATTATTGGCCAGGTAAAACTCTTCCAAGTTTCCAGGCGTATGCAAGAAGTGCTGAGGCAACGAAGAAATCTGCGTGTTAGATAAATCCAAAACGCGGAGTTTGATAATGCCGTGAATCGCCTGCAGCGTTGACAAATCGATGATTTTGAACGGGTTTCCATTCAGATAAAGTTCTTCCAAGGTTTCTTCGATATGTTGAAAAGCGTCGTTGTGAATACTGTGCATGTTGTTCTCATTTAAACGCAGGATTTTTAGCGCCTTCAGAGGATAATCCGAGCCATTAACTCGTAAACCCTAAAAATATAAATATAAAAAAAAAAATTCATTACTTATACAATTTTAACTTTTTTTGTTAAAAAATTACTTAGTATATTATATTAATCACTTAATCTAATTGCTTGAAACTTTTTTGTTCGGCTAAAAAGTCAAATATTAGGAAATTATCTTTAAAAGGCAGAAAGTACAAAACAAAAAGAAACGTCGTTTTAAACGTAATTAGTCAAACTTTTTAATAATGTACCAGATAAGTCTGCTTACATATATACTTAAAGAATTATATGCTTTAAACTTGACTCATTTTTAAATCATAACAAAATTCCTGATTTTATATCAGGTAGTAACTAAATTCCTCAATATTTATTTCACAAATAATCTTAGTGACTATTTAAAACAACTCTTTATTAATTATTAGCAAAGTTATAAATAAGTAACGCAAGTTTTCGTTTGTTGTGATTACTTTTAAAAAACACCCAATTTGAAACTTTTTATATGCAACTTTTTGTATTTCTCTGTAGCAATATTTAGAAACGGAAAAAATCAAGCTTTAATTTGGTGCTAAGTGCAAGTCTCTGT
Organism: Ecitophya simulans; assembly: GCA_027574965.2. Taxonomy (NCBI): domain Eukaryota; kingdom Metazoa; phylum Arthropoda; class Insecta; order Coleoptera; family Staphylinidae; genus Ecitophya; species Ecitophya simulans. Next base: position 6,557 of record JAODGE020012852.1, on the reverse strand, counting down.
GATAAAAATTGACAGAGTAATCACGGTTTGAAAATGATCGATTTCAACATTTATTCGCTTTGTTCTTAGCGTCGCGTTAAAAAAGTAGGGGGACGATTAGTTGTTTTGCTGTGTTGTTATGGATCGTTGCTAATGAGTTGCGACTCACGCACCCACTCACCGAATAGTCGAAAACAAGTCACGCGGCAAATTCAAATGTTCTAGGAAATTACCAATGTGGAAGAAAAACTTTTATAACTCGAAAAGTTTTAGATCAAAATTAATGAAATTTAAAACTTAAGCAATTTAAAATATTTTCTACTATCTGAAAGTATCAACAATTAATTCATGTCCATATGTAAGAAAATTATCGCCAAATACAAGAAAATCTTCTGAAAACTTACTTTAAATGTATCTGGAGTTAAAGAAGAAAGACGATTGTATCCCAAATTAAGCTCGGTCATATTTTGTAAGTTCATGAACGCTCCGTTGCAGATATCCAGCAAGTCTGCTTTGCTGAAATCAAGAATCTTCAAAGTACTCGTCGGCAACGATTTGTTAACGTATTCAATCGGCATTCCGGAAAAGTTGAAAACCCGTATCTCGTAATACGTCCTGCTGTTTTCGGATGTGTCGGCATAGTTTTCCGGTTTGTAAATTTCTACGATAGAATAATAAGATATTAAGATAAGATTTTTTAAATTTTAATTTTTAATTTGATTTACCTGCAGTTAATGAATAATTATAATTTGTAGCGGACTCTGAGCAGTCAAACAGAGTTCCTGCAGGTTTTTCCAAGCATTTGCAGACATTGCACAACGGGGAGATTTTTCCACACACTTTACTGATGAATATCAAGCACGTTAAAACAATTGTTAAGTAATTACTTAATTTTGACATTGTGCCTGATTGGTCACAAACGATTTATAACCTAATATATTTAATTACGTCCTATGTTTCACACTGTGGATGTTCTGGAACAGGTGCGAGGCTCTGTAAGTAGAGAATGATGTTTGAACATTCGTTATCTTATCTGTATTATCAGTGAATCATTATTATCATGGAGTTACTCATAGCATTGCGTTTGTTGCTATACATTGAAAAATGTTTGATCTGCGAATGTAAGTTAGATAAATTGTTTTCAGTCTGAAATGCTGCATGTAAAAAATAATTTAATATTTGTTATTAGGTGTTGTGTAACGGATATTGTACTAACAATAAATTAAATATAGTTATGAAACATTCATATTGTCATTGCTTTAGAAGTTACAGGGTGTTAAATAAACTGATTGTTTTTTTTCTAAATTATGAACTATGATATTATTTTAATTTGTGTAGATTTAATTAGAAATCCACGATTAAGTATTTAAAACCTTCTGCGTATATATTTTTTCAAGTTCACATTAAGATTTATCAAATTCAAATTGAGACAACCAACATCAAAATGAGAATAATCAATTTCAAATTGAGATTAAGCAACTCCAAATTAAATTTTTAATTTTATATTGACCATTAACAATATCAAATAGAGATTGAACAAAATCAAATTTGAAATTGATTATTCTCATTTATTTGTTGGTTGTTTTACTTCAAAATTGATTAATTTAAATTTGAACTCGAAAAGGTATAGACTCATAAATATTTTTACCGTCTTAATGATTAGCACAAAATAAATTGGACAAACTTTGCCAAAATATACCATATTGCACAACAATATTGTTGTATCTACTAACATTACATTAAATGTGGTATATAATAGAAAGTTAAACCTACATTACCAGCCACAGATCATCAAAGTCCCTATTTGATTTGGACAGTTTTATCTAAAAATTAACGTGTTTTTCGGCAATATTGTTGATATTGTTGCCACATCTATTGAAAATATGTCTACCTATACATAACAGAAACGGAAAAATACGCCGGATTTCATGACAATTTATTCAGCCTTGTTGTTGTGTGTAATTGGAAAATTGTTAAAAATGTTTTTGCTTGTTAAAAATAGCCATTTTTTGTATAAATAGCAGGAGCACATTTTAGAAAAATTAGTTACGATTCAGTTACGATTCAGTTTTTATAGAAGTAACAACAAAATCTAAATATCGTAATGAAACTGTATCTAGTTGCATTTTGCTTGTTCCTGGGCTCAGTTCGAAACGTTGAGGTAAGAATGCTTTTGTTGAATAATATAAATTTTTTAATCAATTAATTTAGGCGGAACTTGGTGACCAAATGAAAGATTCGCTCAAGCAATGCGCCGAGGAATTGAAACTTGACGACGTGTCCGTTTTTGCGTCCCACAATGCCGATGCGATCAAGAAGAAGATGGAGGAATCGCAATTCAAATGTTTGCCTCAGTGCGTTTTTCAAAAGATAGGATTCGTTGCCGAGGACGGCAAGTGGGACGCCGAAGGAGCGAAGAAGTTGTACGAAGGCCACGCTGAAGCGGAGGCCATTTTCAATAAATGTGTCGCCGATAACACCGATGCAGATACATGCGAGCAGAACAAGAAGATTATGAAGTGCCTCTTTGAACAGAAGTCTTAAATCGAGAGATATAATCCGGATATGATTGCTTAATTACTAAAAAACTAATGTTTAATAAATTTATTTCTTCAGTGTTATTTTATTTGATTTCTTCTGAGAGACGTTGGTGCAAGAAAAGCTAAAATTCAATTTTTAATTTCACATTGATAATTAACGTTATTGAAATTAAACTAAATTAAATTGACAAATAACAAAGTCGGATAATCACATTTTATTCACGCGGTGACCTCGAAAACAACAACGAGAGGTACCCGAAGACGTTATCAGTCACCCCCTGCTAATTGTGAATTTAAATTTGAAAAGATATAATGTGCTTTGTTGTAATAACGCCATATAGAAAACATATTCTATATCTGTCTTTATGTGCTGTTCCAATATTAAATTCTACAATGAATTTAATTCATATAGAACTAATAGAAGAAACATTATAAGATTCTAACATTATAAAAAAAAAATAAATGTACAATGAAAATATATTTAAGAAGTTGTTCTATCTTTATTTGTTTTCTGGGTGAGTTTTCAATGTGCAGGTAATACTAATTGCAATTGCAAGAGACGTTGACGCAAAGAAGGATGAACAGCGAGTGTGTGAAGTAATGCAGTAATTGCCAGAATTAGGGACGTCACTAGAAATGTGTGTCGAGTCTCATCGAAGCTCGACCGATACAGCGTCATCTGCAGCAAACATAAATCAAAACTGCCAAACTGAAACTAAAATACAAAAAAATGAACAACAACTTATTAGTGTAACTGTATATTTACAGTTACACTTCACCTCCCAAATCAAATTAAAGTGTCAAATAAACAAATTATTATTTTGCTCCATAAATATTGTATCTGCGTGAACGGTATGGTTCGAGCAATCATTTCCAAATCAACTACAAATTTGTCAATATTTATGTCACAGGCAATTACTGGATTTTAAGAGGCTTGATCACTTCAAAAATCATATATGTTATTTGTTATTGTAAAAATTATTGTAATTGTGATTAAATTTTAGTTTCTAATAAACTTTTCAAAGCAAACAAATTTTCTGTTGAAATACTTGCAAACATTAACAAATTAATATCAAATATTGAAATTTTGATTTGATTTTAATTTTGACTGAAGACTTCGCGAACAATTTTGTTTGGTATATATCTTCTGGACACAGCGTTGACTGTACAGGTATGTCAGTACTAATTTATTAATTAATGATTTAGTTATATAACATATTTTGCTATATTGTTAGATATTTATTAATTTTAAAGTTATAGAGCATTAAACTTGACTTTAGTTATTTGCATATTTTTAAACTTTTAATCCTACCTACTGAATTAAAGGAAACGTGTGAAATTAATAGTTATTATAGAAAATTAATAGTACTTTTTAATTATATTTAAAAAATGGTTCAACTTTAAGTTTCTACAAAAATTTTATTAATTACTAGTAAACTAATAATTAATAACCTAATTATACATTTTGTACGCAATTAAAGAATGTTTTTTAATCTTATTAAAATATGTTGCTATTATATTTTTTTAAGAGTTTGTCGAATAAAATCAATGCTTTGTTTGAATTTTTTTTAAAGTGCATAATTTAATAAAGTTTCAAATTCCTACTTACTTGTCAGTAGTAATATTATGATACTAACTAATTTAAGATATTATTAATGACGCATTTACACAGTTTTTGCATTATTAGAAACACAAAATTTATATAAATGTAACAAGGTGTTACATTTTTGGCAGATTTTTCAATTAAGTAAAAAATATTTATTTGCATAAAAGTTACAGGGCGTTAGATAAATATTCACGGCATTATTGCTTCTATTATGATTGAATTCCTGAAAATGTTTGTTGAACCACTTAATGAAGAATGCGACAAAGAAATGCCCGCCGTTGATTCAAGCATTTTCATTTCAAAGGCAGATGTGGAAGTTGACTCCACAATATCTGCAATATTATAAAGACGTTTGGAGTTTTGGACAATTCTGGAAAATAGTTGGCCCACTAATCTATGTGTTGCTGAATGCAATAAGAAAAAGTTTTCAAAAGAAACAATCATATTTGAGTATGTGTTTTTAAAATATTTTTAACAGTTAACTATTATTGATGGGTTGTTAATCTTTATTAAATAAACTTGGTTTTAAGCGCATATACCTTAATGTTAGAGACTAATTAGGATTTTATTCTTAATTTTGCTAGTTTTGAAGTTACAGGGTATTAAAACTTACATTTAGCTTTTTTATGTTAGAAATTGCTTATCTCGTTCTATTACTTTATTAGTTACAGGGTGTTAAATTTTACTTGTCTACTGCTTTTATCTAAATACAACTTGAGCAAAAATTTTAATTAATTACTTTTTAACTATCGCCTATAAAATATAATATTAGCACACATTAAACAAAAATAAACGTGTGTTTGCCAATTCTTGTCAGAAAATTCCTTCGTTTTTGTTAGTTTGCAACTTGCAGGTTGTCACACATTCAAACACCGAGCTGTTTGATGTCAAATTTTATTTAATTGCAATAGCCAAATATCTATTATCATGTATTACTCATGCAATTTACCTAAATCAGTTGCTAAAGGTCACCCCAAATGGGGACTGCATGACTAGGATGGGAACAAATGCTGAAAATAAATAAAGCAGCGCGGCAAAAGGTTAATCGTCCCTAATATCGGCCGTCGTTTAAATCCACTGACATATATCAACTCGTAGGAAGCCACTAAAAAGGATATTTAGTCCCTATTCTCCGTGCACCTTCCCTTCACTCCCTTGAGTTCCAGTTTAGGGCTTCTTTCATTGTAAAGCGTTTAAAGGTCAAATTTTTGTAAAACTCTGTTTCAGATACACTCATATTTTTATTTCAAAACAACTCTATAAAACTTGTTTTGTTTTAAAAATATTGCTTAAAAAATCATCTCTTCAGAGAATCACGAAATGTCTACATTGATAATATGAAAGTAATTGATCTGCTTTTCTGAAATGCATTTGACTTTTTTAAATTTTAGAACTTTGTAGTATGCAACTAGTGTAACTTGTTAAACACATGCTGTATTAAGAGTTGCCTATGTTTAACCCATAACAAGCAAAATAATTCGATCAATTTGACTTTCAACAACTTTATTGATTTATTTATCAGTACATCTAGGCTCCACTTTTTGGATGACTTTATTCAATCTTCATTCTTAGATATAGTTTTGAGATTTTGACAATTTGGGTTTGCATCCGTCGTCGTTTGCTTTCACCGGTGTGCTCTCCACGTGTTTTACAATTTTTAATCAATTTCTTCAGTTTTAATCTGCATTCTCGTCGACGTTAATGTTTTTATAGGTAATTTTATTCAGTATTTATTAACTTGACTAACCAGTCAAGATGTTGAAAAGATGCAGCGTCGTGAAGAATTTAATGGAAACGTTCACCAGTGAAAAGTAAGAAGTTTAAATTATTACAATTGACAAATTATTGGCAATTCAGTCTTTAACGCACACAAATTAATTTAGCAAAGCAATGAAAAGTTTGGTAATATAATTTATTAAAGAAAATCTAACATAAGTCAAATCATTTATGTCTACTTGCATTATTTATCACATATTAGCATTGACAAATTGAAAATGTATTACTTACAATTTTATTTAGACAAATGCCGACAAAACAAGATGTTATGAGATGTGCGCCGTCTGGAACTTCTTCAGTTTGCACTCCCAATCGTAGAAAGATTCCAACAATTGATGAAGAAGTTGGAAGTTTGTTTGCCTCTGACGATGACGTGTAAAATAACATAATTTACTACTTAAATCATTAAAACAATGTAAAATTGTAGCACTAAAGTTGTACTTAATGTTAATCAATAGATTCTTCCAAGATGATCATAAATCAACAAAAAAAAGTTGCTGTAAAGGATCCATTGGTCATCTAAAGACAATTATTTTGGTGATCATTTGGATGGTCTGCAGCGTCACCCTTATGATGAAAAATGAGAGAGTGCACGTGAAACATCATCTGAGTATACCTAGGAATGCAACTAAAGGTAAATAAGTCAAACTGCTTAA
>JAODGE020012850.1:0-30057 GCA_027574965.2 Ecitophya simulans | reverse complement strand
GTCCAGAGTGCAGCCTCATGTTGCAGTGCGGGTCGGCGTGTGGGCGTGGGGAGGACGAGGCGCTGTATACTTGGTGAGTTGTGGATGGAGACACGTCCATTTATTTCGAATAGATATGTATATGTATATTTGTGTATCAGGTTGGGACTGCGGCTGTGGTGTTTGTCCGGATGTGTGGGCGCTGGCGATCGTGCTCGGGTGTGTTCTCTTGTTGATACGGTCGCGGCACTACCCGCATCTTGCGCTGCTGGCCCGCTCTGACCGCCGTTGTCGGTATCGTGGCCACCCTGGACTTGGTGGCGGGGATTCGCGCCCTCAGCCGTTCTAAGAGTGGCCTGCAGCACTGAGACTCCAGCAGTCCCCCGAGCCCAATGCAGAGGAGGGCCAGCGCCACGTTGAGTGGAACCTGTTCAACGACCCACCAGCGCGGGTGTGTCGTGCCCATGAAGATGGCGCAGCGCTCGAGGGCGCTCTCCCGGCGGAGGAGCAAATTATAATGCCGCCCTTCCACAATGTCAGCGCCTCTTCCCGCACCACCGAGGAAGCTGGCAGTCGCCTGCACCCTGCGGAGGTTGTCCCGGTAGTAACTGCGATGGTGAACCAGCGACCAGACGCCACGCTGGATATCTTCCGCGGTGATGGCGTCCTTGTGCCCGATGTAGTGGCCGATGCCTGCCTCTGACATGCGCTGGCATACATCCGACTGATCCGCAAAGATGGGCACCCCCAAGAGGGGGAGGCCAGCCTCGACGCCCTCCAGGACCGACGTGTCCCCGCAGTGCATGACGAATGCGATCACGTTTGGGTGCCGCATGATACCAACCGCGGAGGGGAACCACGACTGTATCAGATACTTCGCGGAGACCGGGGTGGCGTCGCCAGCGCGGGGGTGCACCAGTGCCGCGATGGACGCATCCAGCATCTCCGCCTCTGACAGACGCCAGAGCACGCAGAAGGGCAGTCCTAGGAAGGCGAGTGCTAACTCACGGCGCAGCTCCGCAGAGAGGGAGGCGAGGATGCCGAAGCTGACGTATAGCGCGCCGGCGTCGCAGCCATCTAAGAATGCACGTGTTGCGTCGTCCAGACGTATGGCGGTGGGGAGGTGATCTGTGCGCAGGGAGAGGGGGCCTAGCGGGTGGACATTTGCACACAGCGGCTGTGCAATGTCGTGGCCCCAGAGTGTGGGTGCGAGCACGGTGTCGTACAGGCCAGCCACTTCGTAGAGGCTCTCGTAGACGGGAATCGCATGCCGTCTTCGCACCTCATTCAAGCGGGAGAGCACCACCCCACCGCACAGCCGCGCAGCCGCTTTCCACGCAAAGTTCATCACCCGCTGCAGACTGGACATGCGGCGTGGGAGGCCACTCCCCATCGCTGGCAGCTCCACATGCAGCCCAATCGACAGCTGTGTGGTGAGTGGATAGACGTGGGTGACTGGTACATCCAGCAGGCGCGCGACAGATGCACAGCCGAATGTGGTGATATCACACAGGAACGTCGTAAAGGGCAGCACCTGATGGACCGCCGAGGTCGCATCCACGTACTCTCCGAGTGAGGCGGCGTGGTGGGCGAAGAGCTCCCCGAAGAGGCGCACCAGTGAACTCATCGGACTGCGCTGCTGGCTGATGTTCTTAAAGAGTTCGCTAGAAAAGGTGCCGGCACTCGGTGCCAGCACCACACACCTGATTGAGCCTGTGTGCGCGGTGTGATTAATCGGCACCACCTCATCGCACCATCGGGCGTGCTCTACAAAGTATGCGACGTGGTGTCCACGCCGCGCAAGCTCATCGGCGACAGCAAAGAGCGGTTTGAAGTGCCCCCACAGAGGAATGGACATCACCGCCACATGCATACGCGGCGGTTCCTTGCGCTTCTTCTCACTCGCTGCTCCATTGACTGTGGCCTCTGGTGCTGTGATGACTGGCGGTGCCCAAAAACAGAGGAGAAGGAGGGGAACGAAGAGGAGGGCGAGACGCAGCGCGCGCCGGGGGTGGTGGCTCATTCGCTGCACTGTACCGTCCTTGTAATTCTATATATTTCTGTTCACTTTCGATTGTATGAAGTACCAAGGGAGAGGGCGAGAGATGGACAGAACGTGTGTGTGTGTGTGTAGGGACTATCTCAAGAGGTGCAATTTTTCTATGGAGCAGATGTAAGAGACCACAAACACAAGCAAACAGAAACAGTGGTGAATGCGTGAGGGCCTCTCTCTCGTCCCCATCCCGGAGAGATTCTCCCGGGGTAGCGCACCGGGGGGGGGGGGCTGGGGATGGCTGGTCATGCTCCGTAGAAGGGCAGCGAGAGAATGGAAAATGAAGGAGAGCGACGCGGGGCTGGACAGTGATTGCATGGAGTGGAAAAAGCGCGTGCGAGTCGGCAAGCAAAAGAAATTGTAATGAAGAACGAGAGAGAGAGACCAAAGGCACTCCTATTAATTATGTGTATATTGCGTCACTGACGTGCGAAGACGGCTCACTGAGGAGTAGCTTAGAAAGTGTGGGGCGATTAAAACAAGTCAATATAGTTGACGGATCGCCACCGCATCGGAGGTACGAGAAGGGAGGATCGGATGGAGAGTTTGCTCGTGACTCTCCCCCCACCCTCTCCCGGCTCGCTTGCTCCTCTCTCGTTCTCTGCTTCAAGGACCCACAATACAACACAGAAACTGAACAAAGTTAATGACAGTGAAAAAAACGAATCGATAACAAGCGGCTCCCGAGAAACATGGTTACCCACGCGTGGCGGCAGATCACCGGAAGAAACATATGTAGTTGTCAATATATATAAAAAGGCTATGAAGAATGAGGGACAGAGTGAGAAAGGGGGCGATGGAGGAGTACTCTCTCTCTGTACCCCATCCCCTCTTCTTTCTTCATGACGTGTGTGTGTATGTGGGTATCGTGTAGCGCCGGGTGAACCTCAGGCTCCTCCTCTCCCCCCCCTCCCTGCAGCACGGCGACGGTGTGAGTGAGTGCATTGCTATATATATATATATGTATATGCGCGTTCTCGCCCTGTCAACTCGCTAGGAGGAGCCTTTCGGTGTCGTCGCAGGCACTATACGGACGTCCACCACCACAGGTCAATTCCTCTCCCGCCTGCTCCCCCTCTTCTCCCTCGAACTCCTTCCCGCCTTCTATTCTTGCTGCCTTGAAAAAGGCCGGGATGATGAGGGGGGTTTCCATAGCTGCAGCCTCACTTGCTAGTCTTTTCTAATCAGACTCTAGATTGTCGGCGTCCACAGACGCCGCCGCATCAATCGCGTGTGAGAGATCAGCGAGGATGTCCTCTATCTGCTCGATGCCGATGGAGAGACGGATGAGATCGTTCGGCAGCGTGCGCTTCTCCTTCGGGATGGAGGCGTGCGACAGCAGGCAGGGCATCTCCACAAGTGAGTTGCAGCTACCGAAACTGACTGTGAGCTTGAAGAGTTGGCACGCCCGAATGAAGCGGTGCGAGCGGCGGGTGCTGCCTGTTTCGATGGACAGAACGCTGCCGGGACCGGTGGTTTGCGCGCGGTGGAGGTCAAAGTTCCCTTGGTCCATGGAGGTGACCGACGGGGCTAGGGCTGGGCTGAGGCCGGCGTAGTGCAGCTTCTTCACGACGTGGTCCTGCCGCGAGAGGAACATTGCCACGGCTACGGCGTTGAGTTCCTGCTTCTCCATGCGGATCCCCAGCGTTTTGATCCCTCGCAGGAGCAGCCAGCAGTCGAAGGGGGCGAGGGAGTTGCCCTGTGCGTTCTGGAGGAAAGCGATGCGCTTCGACTGCGCCGCTGTCTTGGCACAGACGACGCCGCACATGGTGTCGCTGTGACCGCAGAGGAACTTTGTGGCACTGTGGACGGAGTAATCGCACCCGAGCGCCAGCGGAGTACATCGCACTGGCGACATCATTGTGTTGTCAATGGAGACCTCCGCCCCATGTGCGTGGGCGAGCTCGCAGAGCGCGCGAATATCAACGATGCGCATGAGTGGGTTGGTTGGGCTCTCAATGTGCAGCAGCTTGATGCGTGGGTTGCGCTGCAACTTCGCCTTGACAGCGCCGAGATCCCACATCGGGGTGAAGAGCACGCCAACCCCAAGGCGGCTGGTGACTTGCGTCATGAGACGATGCATACCGCCGTAGAGGTCACTGCTCGCTAGCACAACATCACCAGCACTGAGGACCGTCATGAGAGTCTGCAGCGCGGCCATGCCAGAGGAGAAGGCGAAGGTGGCGTGGGCTCCCTCCAGCTTCGCCAGGAGGGTCTCCAGCGCGGTACGTGTGGGGTTGCCGCTACGACTGTAGTCGTAGGGGCCGAACTCGGTGATGTCTGGCTGCACAAACGTCGCGGTCTGATAGATGGGGGTGGAGCTGGGGTGATATGGGTCGTTGGGGGACCCGTCAAATATGACGACCTGCGTGTTGGGATGGTCCGTGGCTTTTTCGAAGTGAGGCCGCGCCGGGTATGTTGGGAGCTCGTTGTAATCGCTGCCCTCCGCGTTGGTGAAGTGGGTGGGCTGCAGGGCCTCCTCGTTGCGCTGGCGGTCCAGCTGAAGTCCAGTGAGGACGGTGCTGTGCGGCGTCATCGCCATGCTGAGCGCGTGCATCATCTCCACCTTAGCCAGGCGTGAGCGGAGGAGCAAGTTCTCAGCTTCAAGCCGGGCGATGGTGTCGGCAGCCGAGCTGGCGGCGCCAGCCTCACTCTCAAGCGCCGAATGGGAAGACATCACCACAGAGACACACACCCGCGTGCTTAAGATTTTGTAGAGAGAGATATCCTTATTTTGTTATTCCTCTTCCTCCCCCTTTTCAGATTCAGTCGCTTTAATGTCCGTTCATGCCGGCATAGCAATAGAAGAAGAGGTGGAGGGTGTGCATACATATGTGTATATATGGGTACATGACATCTCAGCCACAGCAAATATATATAAACACATGTGCCTGTCCCCTCACTTGTACATGGGGAATGATATAGCGAGCCACTGCCCCGGCTGATACGGGGGCGGGGGGAGCAGCGCACGGACACACAACACACACCCAATGCATAGACAAGAGGAGAGACGCCTCGAGCCCCCCCCCCCACCATCGACAACAGCGTCAGTGACTGCGTATGTGTGTGTGTGTGTATGTGTGCAGTGGAGATGGGTCTTACTTCTTTATCTTGTCGTGAGAGCGATACTAACAGTGGAGAATAACTAACAGGTGCACCCCACCCCTCTTTATTTATATAATACGTATGTGGACTGATAATTAACAGAACTTGGCCTGAGAGAAGTCCATCTCCGGGTGAGCCTCCATGAACTTTTTAAGCATGTCTTGCTTCTTCTGTTCTTCAGAGGTGGGGAGTCCCATGGATTTCTGCCGCTGATCGTACATCATCTTCTCCACTGTCTGGCGAGTATCGCTGTCAAGGTCGTCCAGCTTTGAGTTCTCCGGGACCACCTTCTGAAGATCGATCTCTGGGTCACCGAGGATCACCGTTTTCCACCACTCCATCGTGTTCTGCTTGTAGAGAGTAATCACCACTGTGCTGCCGTCCTCGATCGTCCACATGCAGTCTTCGGTGCGCACCTTACCGAAAAGATCGCCGTCAATGATGGCGGGTTTGCCCTTCATCCCCACCCGCAGGTGATCGGTCTTCACCTCCACATCCACCATTTTTCCCTTCACCCCGGCCGCTGGAAGAGGCACGCGCACCTCCGTCTCCTGGAGCGACTGCGAGAAGGTATAATGCTCGTACTCAAATCCGTTCGCGGCAGTAGGGGGGAGGCCCTTCGGCTTGTCGATGTCGTCCTCACCGGAGGCGGCCTGCTGCGCCACCGCCACTTCGCGCTGTGCCTTCTCGAGTTGCGACTTCCTCTCCGCTGCTGCTGCTGCCGCCGCCGCCGCTGCGTCTGCCCGCTGGTCCCCCTCGTCCTCGTCGATCACTTCCACCCGCGTGGACTTCTGTGCGTTCTCCTCGGCAGCCAGCCGGCGTGCCGCTTCTGCTTTCTGCTGCTTCTCCGCTGCTGCCGAGAGGTACTTGTCCATCGCACGGCCCACCGAGGCCTTGGCCATGTCCTGCTGCGTGAAGAAATCGGTCTTGCGGCTTAGAAAGGAGAAGAACACATCAAGGATGCCGTCGATGCCCTGCTGCTGCTGGGCAATCGCCATCAGCATGGAGTCAAAGCGCTCGTCTGCCATTGTGTATGTGTGTGTGTGTGCTTTCCTTTTCTCTCTTTTGCTGCGTCTCGCCTCTTCCTCGTTATGTGCTGATGGGAATGAAAACAATAGAGTATAGGAGGAGAAAGCACCAGTACGTATGTGCACGTGTATCTATCTGTCTGCCTGCGTGTGTGTGTGTGTGTGTGCCGTTCGTGGCTGTGCAGTAATCGCGTGTCCGGGAAGGGTGGAGGCAATGAAAGAGATTAGAATGTGCATATACTGCAAACATAATTCAGTAGTGGGAGAGGAGGGGAGCAGAGCGAAACAAAGAAGCCATTAGATAGAATCGTAACCATAGAGATGATAATGAGGTCCACAGACTCTCCTGACCACTACGCGATGACGAGATGGTGACCCCTCCCACACATATACATACAGTGCTCGAGGGCAGATGAGGATGAGAACCCCCCCACCTTTCACCGTTGCAAGCGCCCCTTCGCATTGACACAGTTGGCGAACACACAATGAACGACGGGCCAGTGACGCCATATATTGAGGAGTACCCCTCCCTCACGACGCAGCGGCGCTGGGCTGGCGTCCGCGGCGGTACTGCTGACCGCGTGTGGTGGTGGTGGTGAGTGGGTGTCCATCAGCAGCCGCCATAACAGATACTGTTGCCGCAATGCCTCCCGCTGTGCTTCACGCGCGACGGCGGCGTCGACGTTGGTGTCGGCGTCATTGCCGAAGACCGTCCACTTGAGCTCCAGCTCTAGGATTTCCAGCACACGGGACACCGAGTCATAAGCCGAGGAGCCGGGAGCGCATTCAGTGAGGACGTAGTACACAAACACTTCAATGCGCACACGCTGCCCACTGCCGTTTGGCGTGGCCAACCGGACTGGGAGAGCCGCATGCCACGCTGCGGCCTCGTCCTCCCCTTCGCACTCGCGAGCCGCGGTACCCGTCTGCGCGTTCAGGAGATCACCACCGCGACGCAGCATCGCACTGACAATGTCCGGGTTCCCCGTCATCGTATCCCATACATGCTGTGCCGATGATGCGGCTGCCATGAGCTGTAGCCGAGCACGATGCAGGCTGGTGAGCGTGGGAAGCACGACGCAGTGCTGTCCCCAGTCTTCCTTGAAGAAGCGCACGTACGCCGCCGTGATGGCGCGGCTAGAGGTACAGGCACAGCGCAGCTGAGAGCTGCGCAGCGAGACGTAGCGCCATCTGCGGCAGACCCGCGCGGCCGTCACGGCGTGCCGTGGCGGTAACCATTCCAGTGCGGCCTGCAGCACCTCGACCGGTATGTGGGCCAGAGTAGACGTGCGGTGATGCGTGGACCTGTTGCTGATGTCCTGCGCGAGGGTCGTGGAAATGTGAGAGCTTACCGCCGCTGCGACAGGTTGCACGCGCGGTGGCTGCGCAGCTGCAAAAGGGTCAAGAGGGCCGAGGCGTGGTCGTTGGCGCGGACGCGGAGGCTGGACTTCAGACCCCCTCTTGTACGTGGTGGCTGTCTCCGCGGTCAGGACCATGGCAGCGGTGTCCCGAAAACGGTGACGGCGCTCGGGGCTGCGCCCTTGTCCAGCTGCTGCTTGGTGGCCTGACACACTCGCACACCGCACACCGCGCAGCACCTCCGTCACGCACTCCACGCCTTGAGTGTGGCTCGCGTAGGAGTCCGTTGCGGGAGCACCACCAGCATGCCGCCACGCAGAACCAAACCACGGCAGCTCAGTGGTACAGGAGAGCGATGGGCCGCGCTGACGGCACTCCTGCACGTGGCACTCCAGCAAGGCCCGGACGGCGGAGAGCAGTAGCACAGCAACGCTGGAGGCCGGCGGGGCGGCACGCAGAACACCTCCCAGCTCGCCCTGATGACGCCGTCGGTGTGTGTGACTGATGGGATGCCAGTCGTCTCCTTCGTCCACTTCTCCGTCGTTATCCAGCGACGCGAGAACGGTCTCCGGCAACCACGCGTCCTCCTCGCCCCCGCCCTCGTAGTGGTCCGCTTCCAAGCAGTACGGCAGCCTACCGTGCGAGAGGAGTGCCAGCACATCCCGGCGCAGTGCGGAGGTGTCGAAGGATGGGTCCATGTAGAAGAGGAGAAAGGCATAGAGCGAGGGCCCCAGCACACCGCGGCCCAGCAGGCGGGTGAAGTCGTTCTGACGCTTCTGCAGGTGCGCGAGGACGCACTTCCGTTGGGCAATGCGGAGGGAACGCCTCTCCGCTGTCGTCACGGCCCCGCCGAGTGGCTGCTCGCTCAGGTGGTGGTGGAGCTGCTGATATTCGGCAATATCTTTGCGCTGCCTTTGCGCCAAACTGCGCAGTGCCCAGAAGAATGTGGTGTAGACGGAGTTGATGTGGAGAACCAAATCTATGAGTGAGATATCATCAAGGTGAACCTTGGTGATGGGAGGCGGGGTCTCGCCTGCGAGCGTCTCGGGGACAAATTGAAACTCTCGAAGCAGTGCGCTGACACAGTTAGAGAAACATAACGACATCGATCTAATAACCGCTACCACAACAAAAACAGAGTGAGTATAACCTATCTTCTAATCTGATGGCTTCAGCTCTGTGCTTGCGAGAGAATGTTGTGTACCAAAACACCACCTGTGATTTGATTCTGCTGTTGGTTTTTCATACAGTGTTGCTGGAAAATGCGCCGCTCTATCAGCCAATCTAAGTACTTTGAGTCACCACACCACACTGAGACAACGTACGCTCACTCGCTCACAGAGAACTAGTGAGGGGGAGCCAGCAGCGCTGCAGCTTCCTCACACTGAAGGAATCACCAGCACGGCTCCAATCAAAAATGACAAGTACAAACACACAAAGCACACGTGATAAAGTGATGGATGGATAGCAAGACAGGATGTGTGGGTGTGCAATGAAGGAGAAGAGTGAGAAAGTGATAGATGAGAGTCACATCTCCATCTTGTCGACATGATGCGTTCGCGTGGAGTAGTGGCAGCGACCACGTACAGCTTCTTTTTCCCCTCTCGCCTTTCAACGTTCATTTCATGCTCGAACTATCTGTAGAGTATGTCCATTACTGGGCGTCCCGAAAAGGAAGCGTGCACACGGTGCACACGTCACCAACAGCTTTTCTTATTATAAAAAACAATAACAACAGTCTAACTACACGTGATGTGAGCCTTCACTTCTGAATGTCCTCTCGCGGGAAGTTCGATCGCCATCACTGAGGAGAGAAGGAGCAGAAGAAGAGAAGGTGTGTGAGGGAGGGGAGGGGGCCGATACAGGCTGGCACTTTCACCCCTGTTGCCGGGCGTTACACACACACATATATATATATATGGTTGCCCCCCGCCTCTCCCTCAAACTGGATCCTGGGGGTTGCAAGGGGCCACCTCAACTAGCAATGTGAGAAGTCCACAATGTCCGTAATCTCATCCTCCATCCACCGTGAGATGCGCTGCTTCACCTTCATCGGGTCCTGCTGCTTGTAAAAGACCGGCTTCATGAATTCCTTCAGTAGGTAGTTGCGATCCTGCATAAACTCATGTACAGCAGGGACACCAGTCAAGCCCCCCGACCAGGGTGTGCATCCCACCGCATCGTCTGTGCCAAGGCGTACGTGCAGCCGCGGGATCTTCAGTCTACTGAGCTGCAGCCCATCGCGAGAGTGGAGGAAGTTGGAGGTTGGGTTGTTCACGAGGGAGTTCAGCTCACGGAACAGTGTGCGGGCTTGGATGTCGCCGCTGCCGTAGCAGCGGGAGATTGGGAAGTTCGTGCAGCGGCCCGCTGCGAAGATGGTGGGGTGCCCAAAGAGCTGCATGAGGGTGCTGGTGCGGTAGTGACCGTCAGGGGTCTCGTGCTCCTTCAGTATATTCGGCTTGTTCTTTCCAGCGACGATTGGGCGCGGGGTGTCACCGGTGAGCGGAAACACGTAGTCGAAGTCATGCTCCTCTCCCTGGCCCTCCACCACCCACGAGTCCTCCACATCGTCGCGCTTGCCAAAGTACACCTGACTGATAATGGATTGCGAGCGACGGCGCTCGTACTGCAGCGCGTCGTACTTCACAGAAAACTGCACGGGCTCCTTCGGCGGTGGCGACGGGAACAGCAGCATCCGCCACCCACTCCGCGGCGCCGCCTCCGTTACCGGGCTGCCGCTGACATCCACCCCCTCCACAGCCGTCACACGAGTGGAGAGGTGGATGTGTAGGTTTGGGCTCTTCTCCAGTTTCTCAAGCGCGTAGCGCCTGCAGAGGCCGGGGAGAACTGGCATGAGCTCTGAGTGGCTGTGATAGAGGTGAACCTGCAGCTCCGGGCGCGAGGTCGCGAGGTCGTGTGCTAGCGAGGTGCCCACCGGGCCCCCGCCCACCACCGCCACCTTCTTACACTTACCGAGAAAGGTGTTGAAGTGCCGGAGCTCCTGCACACGACCGTTGATGGTGCGCTGAGTGGTGTGGAAGGGGAAGGGCTTCTGCTCCCCGGTCGTGACGAAGAGCAAGTCATACGGCACGACACGCCCATCCCGCAGTTGCACCTTCGAGTCATCCACCCCATCCACTGTGCCGGTGAGCACGTTACTGCGCTTCAGATAGTAGCGGTGTAGCACCATCATGCGCCGGCAGGCCTCCTCGTGCTTCCTGTCCTCCCACTTGTTGGCTATGATGGGTATGATGTCGTTGGTCAGTTCGTAAAAGTTCTTCTCGTCAATGTGCGTCACCTCGAACATGCTGTCCAGTTGATAGGCCAGCTTGCTGCCGGTGAATCCACCGCCGACGATGACGGCGCGGATGGGCACAATATCCTTGGAGGGGTCCATTATATCATCTAAGGTCGGGGCATTGACGGCGAGTGAGACGTTTGTGTGTGCGCGGCGACCTGCCGAGAGCGCGGCGCCAGCGACGCTCCCAAGAAGGAACTTAAAGAGCATTGATCACACACTCGGACACCTCACAACCCTCACTACTACTTCCTGTGGAGAACAAGTACGACAAAAAAAGGAGTCCACCGAGAGAGCAACAGAGAGTATGACGATGCAGAAGGGAACTCACTAAATATAACTGCCAACAACAGCAGCAATCCACCGTGAAGGAGAAACAAAGAGGGAGAGAACGAAGCAACACAAACAGCTGCTAACATCTGTAGCACATCGACTGCTGAGAGGTACCCTTTCACACCACACCAGTGCGCTTGTTTGCGGGAAGGGGTTGTGCACCAGAGTGGCCGTCGCAACACATGCGTGCATCTTCAGACCACCACCCAGTAGTATCCCAGCAATCTCTAAACAATTTGCAACCAATACCTCAAATATCAGTACAAACACACACACACACACACATGCAGTGTTATCATCCGCACCGCTTCTTCAGTATGAACTGTACAATTGACATAAGGTCCTCCGCGACTGCGCCGAGGAAAGGGTCCTCTACCACCTCGTCCACAGTCTCAGCACCATCGGTGGCCCCGCTGCTGCGATATGGCGCAGTCAGTCTACAAACCGCAGGGGCGCGCCGGGTTAAGCTCCCATTCCCACCCACACGTTTCCAGTCCCGACTCAACCGCTCCACGTTGACCTCCATCTCCACCTGAAGTTCCACATTTCCGATGGGCTTTTGTGGAGTGGCAATTCGCGGTGGAAACGCAACCGCACCCTCGTCGCCGCTGCAGGGAAGTGGGTCAACACTGGTGGGGATCACAGTGGAATTGCGCACCCGCGATAGATGTAGATCAGCATAGCGGTGGACTGGCACGCGCCTGCGCTCACGCAGCCTCATTGTGCAAACCCTCGGCATTTCCGCGCCACCATCGGCCCCGATGAGGTTCCCCTCCAACGTCGTCTCCGTGGCAAGCGCCACGCGCACGTCGGCAGCCCATTCTGGACAGCACAGGTCCGCCTGCTGCAAGGTACGCTTCTGGATAACACACTGCAGTGTCGATTGCGACGTGTGAGGCTCCTCCACCGTATAGAGAGCCCGCCAACTCTTCCCTGTGGTGAAGTGGAGGGAGGTGGTGGGGGCGGAGTGGAGGTGCCGCGCGCTGCAGGGCTGCACCTCCAAGAGCGCTCTCTGTATGGCTTTCACCACAGGGGGTGTCACCCCAGCACAAAAGGAGTAATGCCGGCGACTAGACGGATGCAGCAGCGCGGCGGTGGCAAACAGGAGGGGTGGGCCGGATAGACCGCTGCCAGGCTTCGCGCCCACGTGCCCGAGGCGGTACTCCAACTCCACGGCGGTGCCAGTGCGGCACTGGCGGTGCTGCATGATGGCGGCGTGAAGGGCCTGCACTGTGGTCCGGGTCAACGCATCGCGGTATCGTGGGATGACAGAGACCAGCATAGGTGCCTCTCACTGCGTGTGTGTGTGTGTACGTGGGAGTAAATAAAGGGTGAAAAATTGACAGCGCAAAGGAAGAGAGAGAGTTTTGTCCATAAGAGAGGCGAAGTTCAGGAAAGAGAGTAGACGTGGGGGAATGAGCCAAAACAAACAGACACACGTATATTGGAGATGGCGCTCCTGGTGTGTGTATGTGCGTATTTCGGTGGACACAGTTAAACGACACATTCATGACCAGATGTGTGTGGGGTTTTCCCCAACGACATCAATTCGACCCAACTCTCACTACCACAGCGCGTTGCGTTATGATAAGATGCTATCTGCAACATCACAAAGAAGCACACACACACACACATGAATACGTCCAGTGACTCTATGGGTTGTCTATGCAAATTCATAATTCTCTCTTTCCTTCTCAGACTCACCGGAAGAGCAGCCCATCCTCCTCCTCTCCACGACAATTGACTGTTCGAAACGAACAAGCAATCCTGTACAGTATCTATGACTCCTCCCTGAGATCACGGCACACTACTGTGCATTGGGCCGTGTGCAGTTATATGTATATATATATATATATAGTAGTAACGCGGGGCAGACACACAGCAACCTGTGATTAGGAACTCTCTTGACACACCATCATATCTCTCACTCTCTCTATATACGTACTCCGAGGGAGAGAGGCCCAATGCTCGCACTTCTATCTCGCCTTCTCCTCCCCCCCTCCTCACTCGCCAGCACCATCTCACGAGCTATCATCAGAGCTGCTGAGAGCTCGGAAGTTGCGGACCACCGTCGTGGCTTGCGGCACTCCATTCGCACTCGTCGTCATCGTTGCAGCGACGGTCGGGGCTGCGACAGGCTGGTTGAGCGTGGGGACGGGCACGCCCGTGCCGCCCAGCATATACGAGGCTGTGGCGTATGGAGAGGCGGAAGGAGTTGGCAGAATGGGTGGCGCAGGGGTCGTGGTGCTCAGGCCTGTGAGCGCCACTGGCGGGGAGGCGGAAGAGACGGATGGCGTGACAGTGGATGGCACTGAGATCACAGGAGGGGGAGGAGGGCCCACAAGCGTGGGCGCCGTGAGCCCCAGCGATGGCGGTGGTATCTGAGGCGGGTACGCCTGAGGCGGCGGCGGTGTCGACAATGCGGTGGATTTGCTCGCAAAGTAGCCCCCAACCTCTGGGGCCACGCCCGTCGTCACAGGCAGCAGCGCCGCCACTGTGAGTGGGGCAGGTGTGCCGGTGCCGTTCGTATAGTAGGGTCCAGACGGGAGCGTCGGCGCGGGCACGTCGGGTGCCTCGCCATGCGACGACGTGGGCTTCGCTGTGGAGGTGGGAGAGGGCACAGAGACGGCGGTGAGCAGCGACGCGGTGGAGGGGGCGCGGAGGAGCTGCCACGCGTCCAACACCGGAGCCTTCGCTGCCGCTGGCGCTGCTGTCAAGGTGGTGTCCGTGGAGAAGACGGACGTGAGGCTACCCTGACTGTGGAGCCACGGCGGCAGTGGCGGGGGTGTGACAGGGACCGCCAGCACCTCAGCGGGCACGGCTGGCAGCGGCGTGATGGTGGTGGCGCCTGGCACAGACAATGGCGCCGGCGAGAGCACAGGGACGGAGAGGGGCGGCGAGACACTCTGCGGGGCTGGAGTTGGCGCCGGTGGCGCGTACACAGCGGTGGTCGGTGCCGGAGAGACCGTCGGCACCGGAATGGGCACTGGGACGCCTGCCGCATGGGTCGCTCCTCCCACTGTTGGCTTCCCTGACGAGTCGGGCTGCGGGAGCACCGGCTGCTGCATCAGTGCTAACGCTGGGAGCGTTGGGGCCTGCGGCAGGGGCGTTGCCACCCCTGGCACTGGCGGTGCGGGAGTGGTGCTGGCCGGTGTGGCGGCTGGGGGAGGAACGAAGACGGGCCCTGTGGGGCCATACTTGAGGATGTTCGCTGCCTGCAGTGCAGCGTGCTGCTCCGCGCTCATGGTAGCACTGCTGGGGGGCTGTGGTGGCGCCACAGATGGGACTGACGGAGGAGCGGACCGCCACGAGGGCGGTTGTGCAGGCGGCACCAGCGCTGGTGTTGCCTCTGATGGCAGTGGTGGTGGTGGTGGCGATGGCGGTGGTAATGTGCTTACTGCAGGGGGATTGCTGGGAGGCACAGCGGCAGGCTGGACCTTCTCTGTGACGGATTTTAGTTGCCGTATCTCCGACTCCAAGTTAACGATCTGGCGAAGCAGCGCGTTGTTCGCTGTCTCTTGCTGTCGGGACTGGTTGTAGGCCACCATGGCGGCCATGTCGGGGACAACTGGTATCGAGGCCACACTCGGCGCTGTATCAATCGGTGCCCGCGTCGTCGGTAGAACGGCGGCCCCTGGCGCCTGGGTGGCTGTCACCGCGTGCGGGAGGGCCGGAGTCGGGCTCTGCTTTTCAGGGGAGGGCAGAGGCGAGGCGGGCACATCACCACCACCAGCGGTGACGATGTGACTCTTCTGATTTCCTATGAGGAGCATTAGCAGCTGGTCCCGCTGCGCGCGCTCGCTGGACTCCCGCTCCCGCTCAAGCCGGCCCTCGAGCTGCGCGATCTTCTCGTACAGCCTGGCCACCTCATCCCGGGAGGGGTGATCGGGCGGCTGTTGTGGGGCACCCCAGGAGGCAGTGGGCGCCGCCGTCAACGGCGGAGGCGGAGGAAGCGGCGCGGCGGAGTGACGCTTGCGCATGTGTGACTGGAGAGACTCGTGCTTGTGATAGCATTCCCCGCACGCAGGGCACACGTAGGATCCACTGGGGCCGCCACCGCCGCCGCCACTGCTGTGTGCAGCGTGATTCCCCGACGCTGCGTTAAACTCGTAGGCCATCAGCGTGCGGCGCTGTGCCTTCACCTCCTTCCGGAGAACAGTGTTGTCCTCTGTAAGTGAGGCCTTCGCGTCGTCGGCAGCGTTGAGCAGTTTGTGCAGCTCATCCATCCGCTCGCTGAGGCGCAGGTTCATGTTCGCGAGGCACTCCTGTGAGTAGACGAGGTACTGCACGACAACTTGGGTGAGCTGAAAAAGATGGACAACGTGCTCGGGAGTGAACATGGCGGCCTCATCACGCGTGACCCTGGCGAAGGCGAGGTTCTCTACGATGCGCTGCAGAGTGTCCACGCTGGTGTCCTTCATGAGACGGTGAATATCGATGGAGACCAGCACACCCCAGTCCAGCCTTTCATTGCCTTGCACAAACTCAAAGGAGCTCGACGTCATTGCGATGCTGTCGCCAAAAGAAACAGTCGTGGTGAATTATTGTATGAGTTGTGGAGATAAATAGTTAAAAAAAGGCGAGGCGGTGAAAACGGCTCTGCTCCAGGGGGGAGTTCCGATGGCTGGGGTGCTCAAATGGTCTGGCGCTATGTCTCACTACCTGTTCCTCTATCTATATACAGATATATGGATGTATATATATATATATATATATATATATATATATATACAGAGCCTGCTGCAGGACGTATTTTAATGATTCCGTGGAGTCCACGATGGTAACTACTTGTGGGCCTAATTCAGGCGAGTGGTGGTGCCTAAGATAATATATATATATATATGAGGGCGAGGAGATCAGAAAAGAGGAAATAACAGAGCTAATCGCCGATGGTGATGTTGATACCTCTCGACAGCACTGCAATACACACTTAACGCTTCGAGTGCTTGCCGGCAGAGAGAGAGGGAGCGGAAATGCGTGACTGTCACTTCGCCTCTTTCTCCACTCTCCCTAAATACTGCTGCTTAGCGTGTGTGCTCACACAATGGCGAGGGGGGTGGACGAGAGGGCAAGTAGTAAACGGTGGCACAGAGGAAGAAAGCGTTAGGAGAGGAGAGAACGGGGGGCAGGGGAGAGGCATCCATCGAATAAATGTGCGTCATCAGAGTGGTTTTGCGTGGGACAGGATGACCCTCCTTTTTGTAGGGGGTACATCAGGGTGCATTATAGCGGGGGCGGTGGTGGGGGTGGGAGACGAGAGCGATTGCTCGAGGAGAGTTCGCATCCACACCGAATTCCATTCAGTTTTTTGCCCTTCTTCTGTAATGGTGCAGAAATGGTT
Source organism: Ecitophya simulans (assembly GCA_027574965.2). Taxonomy (NCBI): domain Eukaryota; kingdom Metazoa; phylum Arthropoda; class Insecta; order Coleoptera; family Staphylinidae; genus Ecitophya; species Ecitophya simulans. The sequence goes on along the minus strand of JAODGE020012850.1, from coordinate 13,561 downwards.
TTAACCCACTCGTCAGTTATTTATTCGGGTTTACGTATATGCGTGTGTGCTGGATGGGGGAGAGGGACCTCACCAGAGAGGCGAACACCACCTGTCATTAACCGAGAGCACACGCGCTTGCACTCCCATCGCTGTCCTGTCCTCCCAGCACACTCTTCGCCTGCCGTCACATCCCCTTGTTAGCTTCATATTAGTCGAATGAACTGACACACAGACATACACACACACGGGTGCGTGATGGATTATGAGAGACATCACAGCCCCCCGTCACTGGGATGTTGTAAACGAAAATACCGAAGACCCGCGCTCGAGCAGCTGCCGCATCCGCTTCGTTCCGACGATTCGGTTCAGCTCGTGGGTGTCGTACTGGCAAAAGACCGTCAGCGTGAAGGCGTTGGGGGAGGCCGCGACGATGCGGTTGACAAGGGAACAGTAAAACTCCGGGAAGAGCGGGGGGCTATAGAACACCATCACCTCCGCCAGCTTCACAAAGTAGCGCTTAAAAAAGTAGAAGCGCTCCGTGACCAGCAGGACCGGCCGCTCGAGGTCGCTGAACTGACCGAGCGCCTTGCGCTGCTGCTTGATGGTGGTGTACTCACTGATGCAGGCATAGGTGTCGCGGTACTCGCGGTACATGAAGTTGCGCAGACGCACAAAATCAAAGTAGGAAGGCACCACCACAATCACACGAACGTCACGTTCGGCCAGCGGGTTGAGCTTGGACGCGTACACCTCCTTCGTGAAGTACGCGAAGCGGTCGTTGTCTACGCTCTCGATGGACTCTGCTTCAAAGCGGGTGAAGTGCTGGCGCACCGGGATGGCCACCCGTGGCAGCACTCCTTCCTCCACTTGGTGCTGAAGGACCACCTTGCCGGAGTTATTGAGGAAAGAGCGGAAGGTGCTGAGGAGGGTGGCGTTGCTGATGTTCGATGAGAAGACAGTCTGGCGGTGGCGCCCGCTCTTCCCATCCAGCGCCCAGGCGTAGACGCGGCGAAGGTCGGAAAGGCCGAATGTAGTCTCCGTAGGCCGTTTGTTGAGCAGCGCCAGCACCGCGGCGACGTGCTGCCAGTTTTGTTCCAGCAGCACATGCGCCTCATCCACCACGCACACCTCCACCGACGACAGTGAGACCAGCACATCACCGCTCTTCGCCAGACGCCGCCGCAGCCCCAGCGGAGAGCATAAAATAATATCGCTGTTCAGTGGGTGCGCGTATACGTGGACCCTGCTCAGTTCCAGCCGCAAGCCCACGCAGAAGGAATCGTCAATGTTACCATCAAACTGCCGCTGATAGTCACGGGGGCGGCGATGGAAAGTGGGGTCCGCTGCCTCCTCCATCTCCGTGAAGTCTTGTTCAAAGGTGGCGAGCTTCGGGCAGCGGCCCGGGTCCGCCCCAAGGAGCTTCACCAGCGTGCCGACGTACTGGTACGCAATGTTACGCATCGGGAGCATCACGAAGAGGCGTGTCTTACCAAAGCCTCGATCGCGGAGCTCAAAGTCATCACTGTCCACTTTGTCATGCTCGTCCTCCTCTTCGTCCCCCTCCACTCGTGCCGACTTGCGTGCACCGCGGCCCTTCCGGGTCTGCTTGTGCTTCTGCCGCTTCCGGCGATTGGCGCTGATGATCGCATCGTGCGCTACTACGACCGACCGTGCCTTGAACCAGTGGTTGAGCATGTGCAAGACATAAATCTCCCTGCGCGACTCCGCGTTCTGCCAGCACCGGAGACAATCCATGACGTCCGGGTATCCCTGCAGCAGGTTCAACAGACCGCGCTCCTCGACAGTGAAGACTGGTTTGCGGGCCTCCGCGCGGAATGCAATCCATCGGCCCCACAGCGTGTCGTTCATGTACGATGGCTTGGAGGCGAGGGCGGCGGTGCCGCTGCGGCCTGGAGGAGTGAAGAGTGGGTGCAGCACATTTGCGCGGGCGTGGGCGGTGGCGGCAACGGTGACGTTCTCTGGTCGTACAGAGGCGTAGTCGGAGGGCCCGACAAAGAAGATGCCGCGCTCACGCTTGTCGATGGTGGCTTCGTCCTCCGTGGCCTTCTCGATCAGGACGTCGTTGGAGTGTGTTAGGGCCTCCACAGCGGCCGCGCTCAGCGGGATGGTGGTCATGGCTGACCTGTCAACATCCCCATGCTGATCGAGATGGTACTTGGCAAGCCATGGGTCTCCATCTACGACCGCCGCGCTCTGCTTCAGGGTCGAGAGCCCACTCGTGCCGAGCACAAAGCGTGGGAGCAGTAACTTACGCTCCGCCTCCGTTGCCATGAGAGCTGCCTTGGGCTTCGGCGCAGTGGCAGCCTCGCTATCGTCGCTTGCGTTTTCGTCGTAGTAGGCCTCCTCCTCTTCGTCGTCTTCTGCTGGTCCCACAATCTCCACTTGGTCGAAGAGGTCTGCACCGTCATCAAAGTCACCTTCGTCAGCGTCGAAGAGGGGGTTCATGACCCCACCGTCCTCCCCGTCGTCGTCATCCTCGCAATCGATAAGGAAGCCATCGTCATCGTCATCGTCATCGTCGTCGCTCGCGGCACTGGCGCTGTCACTATCCTCCCCGTCACCCAAATAGGCCTTCCAGTCCTCAGGGTCGGCCTCAATCATCCGATCCACCGCAGCACGCGCCGCATTGGCTGCGCCATCGCTGTCCCCTACACTGGAGCGGATGGAGTCGCTGTCCTCTTCTTCCTCCACACCGTTGCGGCCGCTGCGCCTGCGCTTAAGTGAATTGGCGCTGCTGTCACCGCCGTGGACGCCGAGCAGCGTCCGGAGCTTGCGCAGGCTGCGCTCCTCCTTGCGCTGCTCCACCTCCGGGTCCGAGGAGGCCTCGCTGTCGCTGGAGCTGCTGACCGCGGCTAGTTCATCAGCCTCGCGCTTGGCGGCGTAGTACTCCACCTTTTCGTTGTGCTTGCGGCGCCGCTCATCCTTTGAGGCCCCTTTCGTGCCGCGATGCTGCTTGGAGGCCTCTCGCGACTGCTTCGCCTTTAATCGCTTGAAGAAACCGCCAGGCTTCCCCATCCTGCAGAGCACTACTTATATATATATATATATGTATATACGTATATGTATGTGTGCTCAGCGGCCCAAGCGAAGTGACGCGTGTGCAGCAGCAAACAAACAGACTAAGTGATCAGAGTGGTGGGGAAGAGAGAAAGGGTCAATAGTGAGTGAGGTGCAATAATAATAATAATAATAAACAGATCCGAAGAAGCCAAAAACAACAATGCATATGTACTGCAGTGGTGACCGAGAGCTCTCTCGTCACACACGCGTGCACATGTGCGAGAAATTCCGACAAACCAGCCACCTCATCGATACGATGCAACTCTTATAATGAATCATCAGACCCTCTCCGCACCTCAAACCAGCCCTGCTGCCTCCACGGCAAGCAGTTGTGCATCCACCACCGCCACAGCACACTCCACCACCTTTTGATAGAGCTTCTGCGTCTCCAGCAGCTCCCGCGAGGGATTCGCGCTGAAATAATAGAGCGGGTCAACGCACGACTTGTCCTCCTCCTCCTCCCCATCATCACTGGCGTCCCTGTGTCGGCGCACGGCAGTGCCCGCCCGCCTGAGCATGGACAGAGACCAGTGCTCCTCCGTGGCGCTGGTGGGTGGGGTGGCGCCGTCTTCCTCGGCAGTGCTGGAGACCAACACGTGGATAAGCGGAGTCAGCGCCCCCGGGCTGACTGGTATCGCCTCACTCCCGACAATGTGGCCCCTCTGCTCTTCTGTCCACTGCGTGTTGCTGTAGCTAAATGCAGACTCACGCAGCAGCGCGTGCAGTCGTTCCCGCTGCGACTCTAGCATCTCCAGGGCCCCCAGGACTCGATCCACCGGCATGTCTCTCCGCTCACTCAGGCGAGCTACGTGGGTGATGCTGATTTGGTGCGGATGGTGTCACCTGCTTACCCAACAAGTTGAGGATATTCAACTGCTTTCTTTTATTAAAAAAAAATATAAAAAATAGTGTGGATGAAGTGTGGCGGGTTACAATACGGAGTCTCTATACGTTGGCTTAGCATGTCAAGTGATCAACGACGATACAGTCATTTAGGAGAGAAAACCCCCCAAGAACACGGGCACAATGATAGAGGGTGGACGACAATAGTAATAGAAGCATTTTCTTCGGGCACAGATTTCGCGCATACACCAAAATGGGAGCGGGTGGGGGGGGGACTCTCACACTTCACCGCCGCTGGACCACTGAGCACAGCCACAAGTTATCTTTGCTTCTGAGCTTCCACTCTTTACCCACCCGAGAACCAGAACGAAAATAGAAATCTCACACATATATACGTACAAGAGCACTAATTTCTAGTTTACGCCTTTGCTTTGGAATAGATGCGTAGGGTACACGCTACAACAGAGAGAATTCATATAGAAATCATTGAAGGAACAATGAGATCAAGACGCCGTATATATATATATATATATAAATATATGCTAATATAACAGTGGGGCCATCAATGAAGATAGATTGCCGCTCTCCCTCTCCCTCTCTCCCCCCTCGCCTTCAGACTTCGGGTGAATAGGGACTGCCTGTGCGGGCTGTGAGTCCGTATGAGCTTGTGGGTGGGGGTGGGGGGAGGGGCCCAGTCCACCCCTCCGCTACGGAAAACCAACCGATAAAGACACACACGTACAGATATAAAAAATGAAAATTCTAATATAAATAAAGAGGTAACATCAATGAACTTGGGATGGGGTGTGCGTGTGTATGGGGGTGGGCATCATAACCGTACAAAACAGCTGACATGAACATGTGAAGTGCTTCTACATATTTCTGTTCATAGGCTCGGAGGGAGCTGCGGAGAGGTGCGTACCGTTCAGTTCCTTCCGTGCGTTTGTGCAGGTAGCGCCGTCCAGCGACATATATATATATATATAGATGAACAAGCAGATACAGGGTGATAGAGCGTTTACACTGAGGCCCAGATACACACACACACACACACACATACATTCATCAGTACAAACACACATTATTCTACACATGCACATATGTGTAGATACGAATATTCGCAACAACCGCTGCGGAAACAAAGAGGAACGAAGTAAAAGTAAAGTTGGGCGTACCATCAATGCGTGTAGTAGTAACCATTACTGGAGTAGAGCAAAGATATATATATATATATATATATATATAGCTAAGCGCATGAAGAGAAATAACAGAGAGAATGAACAGTATATATGTACGCTCGCCATAGAAAGCTCTTCCTTCAGATGCCTCTCTCACTTCCACCTCCCTCTGTTGTTCTGGTATCGAGGCGATCATATAACTATTGAACAAGGGCGATAAACATAAAACACCCCGCTGCCCTTGGTGCGCGCGCCATATATATATATATATATATAAATCTCTACACACACATATATAATTATATAACTGAACAGGCATGCACCAAGGCCAGAGATTACCTCCTCCTCTCTCGGGCAGAGCAGTCAGCCACCTTGCTGCTGCTGTTGCTGCACAGGAATGGAGAGAAAAATCAGTACGAAGCAAAGCAGGAGGGGAATAACGCAAGAAAGGCGGGGCCATCCGATCCCTTCCCCCCTCTCTCCACCACTTATCCTTAACACGTACACACACACACGGTCTCTCTGTCTCTCTCTGTCTGTGTGAGCATTTTAATCCTCCATGACATCGTAGCGCTCCTCATTCTCCCCCACCTCCACTTGGCGCGTTTCCTTTCCAGCGTTGTTGTCATTACTGATGCCAAGTCCACTAATTGCGTTGAGGGCCTCCAGGGGGTTCCCGCCGTTGTGGAGATTGACACGCACGAAGAGGACACCATCGTTGAGCAGATGCTTGTCCACCATGGCCCTGTCCACCAACAGGGTCGTCGGGGTGCCGTCGTCCTTCTTGTCTGCCTTGTGGTAGGGCTCGCCGTTGGAGTCGAGCAGCTCGATGCTGTGGGCCGGTATGTGCCCCTTGCGGGAGAAGAGAAAGAACATGAAGGAAGTGATGTCCTTCGCGTCGTACTTGGCCACCGTGCCCGTGACGGCGCGCTTGCAGTCCACCCGCATGACCAGCAGTGTGTTGTCTACGAAGAAGCCGCGGGAGGAGAAGGGGTTTAGGTTCTGTTCGTATAGCACAGGAATCGTCCAGAGGGCCGAGATGATGTTCTGATCGGGAAAGCGCTTGACGGTGACGGTATCGTCGTCGAAGTTGAAGATCACGTGCAGTGTGTCGTCCTCACCGAGAAACTCCTTCATGTCACTGTGGCTGCTCACATTCCAATGACCGCAGCGCTCTGTGTCTGCTGAGATGGTGTGGGCAGTGTGCTGGCGCATGACCGCGCCTTGACTGTTCTGAAAGTAGTAGGAGTACTTGGGGATTGGGCAGGATTTGTAGTGCACGTAGAAGCCAATGTCGCCATTGACGCCGAGAGCCATGTGGAAGTGGAACTTAACCTTCGTGAAGCTCTTGATGTTCTCGCTGTCCAGCGTACGGCCCAGTTGGTTGGATGAGAAGTTCTGGATGGTCCATTGAAAGTGACGGCCCGTGTTGTCGGTAGCCTGGATCTTCCCAGTGCGCTTCTTTCCGAACATCTTCTGTTCTTGTTGTTTCTGTTTGTGGTTCGGAATTGATTTGGATGTATGTATATATATATATGTAGAAAGTGTGGAGCGATTTTTTTAAAAAACTAAATAATACTCAGCAAAAAGCAAATCGTAACTACACGAATAGAGATGACACCGAGATGTGGGTTCTTTCGCTCTGTGTGTGTAAGTGCGCGTGAGGTCCTGGGGAATTTGGACAGTCACTTGTGCACGCGTATGCGTGGGCATAGACAGGACAAAAAACGTGTAGGAAAGGAGAGAGAGATGGAGACGAGTTGTAATGCACGGAGGTGCCTGCAGAGCGACGCTGTGGTATCCGCAGGTGAGGGATATAGAGGGGGTTAGGGTTAGGGTTAGGGCAAGTGATAGGGCGATAGCTCATATATACATGAGGCTCACGGCCCTGCTCATCATCTCTCTCTGTGTGTGGGGACTGACGAGAAGATGTTCCGCTCCCGAGAGAGGTAGGTGAAAAAGATAAAAAACAGTAATAAATAAAACGTAGGATGGTAAAGAGAGAGTGTGTGTATCTGTGCTGGGGAAATCGAGGACAAGGAATCATACTTTTTGATCGACATCTATTGCGGTCTCCCGAGTTCACATACATCATGTCACCTGAGAAGCACATGCCGGCAATGAGAGTGACGCACACCTTTTGCTCTCCCACGAGTGTTTTGCGTCGGTTTCGCACAACCCATCTCCAGCACCCATTCACAGTGAATCTTGCACTCTACGTTGGCGGGTCAATGTGCCACGGAATAGTGATCATTGGCTCATACGGCCATGGCAGGGGGGGGGGGGGCTGCGTCGCCCTTGCGCGGTGTCTCGCGTCATCCTCCTATATAGTTACTACCACCACGAGCACAAAAAAGGCCGCTCGAGTCAGGGCAGCAGCACATATGTGGTAAACAACACCAGTTACAGATTGTGGAGCAAAACGATAGAAACCTCCCTTGCACACACGCTCACAAGCACATATATATATATGAGTACGTATACTAACATCGCTGTCACACAGCACCAGCAGCCGCGCCGTAGGTGTTTCCATGCACAGTAGTGAAGCCGGCGTCCCTGTGCATCAGCTCCACATACAACTCCGGGAATGAGATTCTCAGGCCTTCCGGTAGCTCCGCAAAGCAGACAAAGATGGTCGTGACGGTGCTGCGAACGGCCTGATACACCGCTTCGCACACAAACAGGGTTGCAGCCATCGCCAACAGCGCAAAGCCAGAACTCCATGTCACCGTCACTGCGAACACGCCTACGAGCACCACCACAATGAGGGTCAGCGCGCCAATCGCCTGATCAACAAGGCAATCGTTAAAGACCGCGGCGAAGAAGCACTGCCGCGTGAGACGGAGTGTCCGCCGCGCTGCGTCCGTGTAGCCGCACCCATACACCGCCACATGCACAAAGGCGTAATTGTTGAAGTACTCGAGGAGTAGATCGAGGTAGGTCAGAATGCAGGATTCGATACAGCTCAGCAGACCACCGCCGTCCTCGTCGGAAGCGTTGCTCGCGTTGAAGAGCTGGCGCAGAAGCCGCACCAACGTGACCGCGAGGGAACCTAAGCAGATGGAGCCGAAGCTGCTCGACATGGCGCGCGTGAAGGATGCCCGGATGGGCGAGGGCGGCATGTACCGGTCACTCGCGAAGTACCACGTCGCCGCCACCCCAGACGTCGTCACGTGCATCACGTTGATGAGCACCTGTTGAACCCACACAAGTGTGCCTAGCGCGAGCACAGTGTAGATTGTGTCGCTCCACAGGGGCTGGTACGCGAGCCCGCGGAGCATGGGGGCCATGAGGAAGAGCAGTGTGACAGCTGTGTGGAGACCAAGTAGCACCACGAAGAACAGAGACAGGACCACGAGACCGCTGTGGCGACGCACGAGCGTGGAGGCTGTTCGAAGTAGTGAGGCGGAGAACGGGATGCGCTCCTGCATGAGATAAAGCCACAGGAGTGGCACCGCTGCAATCCCAAAACAGAACAGCACCGCGAAGCCCCAAACCCCACTGAAGAGCAGCATGAACCCAACACTCGCAGCGAGCGCGGAGGGCACGGAGCAGTTCATCATGATGAGTGCTCCTGGGAAGGCCACCAACACCACAAGACCAAGCATCGCGCCCGCCAGGGCGAGCACTGCGGCGGCGGCCAAGAGCAGAGCGGAGGCAACGAGACTGCCGCCAGTGGGAGTGCTGCGTGGGTCGACACCGGCAGGGGTAGAGGCCAGCCACAGTATCTCCGCGCCAGCCTGGAGCGCCGGAAAGCCCTTCACCACCCGCACTGTCCCTCCAACCTTGCCGGCGTCCCCACCCGCGACCGCAACCACGCGAGTGAGGTGTCTCGTGAGCATCTCCGCGTCTCCACGGTCGGCCCCGACATTGTCGGCAATGGTCGCGACCATGTCTTCGGTCAGCTCTAGCCAGAGCACCCCCGCAATCCCACCAAGCAGCCCCGCCGTCACTGCTGCCGCGAAGAACAGTGCTGCCCAGCAGTCCTGACAGCCCCGCCCCCGGAAGCGCCACAGCTCATTGCTGGAGGGATATCCGCGTGGGGTTTTAAAGCCCTTCTTGTGGTCTTCGAGTGTGCTATCAATGCCCCCGGAGGCCTCGTCGTCCTCGATGATCCAGGCATCGTAGAGCGGGACGCCGGGCCCCAGCTCCTCCGCGTACGGGTCAGCGTGCACCTCTGTTACTAGTGGTGGGACCTCCTCGTGCGGCGCACCCGAGCGCTGACGGAGGAGCGCCTCATGCACCTCGTGTGGTTGGTGAGACATCAGGGGGAGGGTCCGCGCGCTCTCCTGGGTTCCTCCTCTCTCTCAAGATTGCTCCTTATTTTTCTGTTTTGTTCCCTGCCCGTTTTCTCCCCCTTCGGTGTGTGTGTGCCTCTCTCCGTGTGTCCTTCACTGAGACAGCCAACCCCTCCCACACAGTTTGGCGTGGTAAAAAGGATACACCGAGGACGAACTTGTATGCGTGCACGTGTTTGTGTGCGTATGGAAAAAGAACCACCACCACCACTAAGTGCTGGATAATTAAATTAACGCAGCTATGAAAGGGGAAAGGGGAGCCAAAAGGTACCGATCTGATCTCTCGGACTTGGTTCTGTTTCGCTCCACGCCTTAATACTCCACCCGTCTCAAGTAGGCTAATAAATCTATATATATATATATGTATATGTATGTATATCTTATATGTATATATACGATGTAGAGGTGAAGTAGCCACCGCATGTGATCGCAAAAGTGCAGTAGAAATATAAAAGAGCAGGGTGAAAGAATGCAATGTGAATGACACTAAGCAGAGCACATCAGCACTCAGCGGCAATACACTCACGTACAATTATGAGTGTGCATATACACGTATTTTTGCGCGTTTGTGACAGGACGTTCCGAACAATAGGCAGCTGAGAAAAAGAGAACACACACACACACACACGTATCTCTCTCTTCAGTACATGAGCTCCTTGTGATTCAATGAAGTGGACCGCACACAAAAGAGAAGAAGGAGATCCCCTTTGCCTATCCACTCCACGTCTTCAGCTCACTTGCTCCCCTCCGCCATCAGCTATAGGTCCCTGTGCCCAGTGGCGGTATCACCGACATGTGAGAGCCCGGCACTCTGGAACTCTGTCGCAGGGCGCACAAAACCAGCGGCACCCGCAGCCTCCGCCACGGCGGGTCGGTCTGGGGGAAAAAGAAAGTGATCGACGTACATGCGCTGGTAGCGCCAGTTCGCTGAGAAAAGAAAGGAGGCAGTAGCGCGTGCGTAGTCGTGGGATCCACGGCCCACCGCATCGCGTCCACCGCGCTGCCGCTCTGCGAGTGCGGTGCTGTAAGTGACTCTTAGGCCGCGCTGCCCAGTCGCCCTGCGCGGGGCCCCACCCGCTTGTCCTCGTGGCTCGCTGGGCGATGGCGCAGGATCAACCCGTTTGTTCCCCTTCACAGGTGCGGCCGCCGTCGTTGCTCCATTGCGGAGTGCGTGTGGTCGCTCACGAAGCGCGGCGGCACCACGGAGGGGACGTGACGGCGTGGCAGCCACACTCGTCACCTGCGTGGTTGACACCGCATGAGAGGTACCGCTGTGGTGTCGGCCGGTGAACTCATAGTAGTCTGCCACCAAATCACCGCGCTCATGCGTCTCCGCACTCCCTCGTCCTTGTCCTTGCGTCTCTGCTCCCCGCGCCGCGGAGTTCGCTGGGAGAGGGACGGTCGGCGGTGTGGGCGCGGGCCGCCCCGTCTCCGCACCCACGCCCCCATCCTCCTCCCTGAGCGGAGTCTCATGGGTGGAGCTGGTAGTCTTCCAGCTGACGCTCCTTGTGCTCTCCGCCGGCGGTGGGAGTGGCGGGTACAGCTCCCCGTCTCGGGAAAAGACACCACCAGGGCCGTCTGTGTCACCGCCGTGCGCGCGTAGTGCGCGCTCATTCGGCCATGTCGCCGTCACCACATCGCCCCCGTGTGGTCGCTCCTCAAGTGGGGCAGTAGTGACTGCAGCCGCAGCCTCGACGTCTCCTCCGCTGCCGCCGAGTGGCGTTTGGGCCGCCGACACTGCCGCCCCGCCGGCTGCACGTGTCTGTCGTAACCGCTTCGCCTGTGTAGTGGTGGCTGCGGTGGCACAGGAGGTGGCGCCGACGGAGCGCAGCCACCAGCTCTCTCCATCGTCGGAGGTGAACGAGGACCCACCACCGGGCCCGTGCCCGAGGAACGATGTTGTATTCAGCGCCACCACGGATGGCGGCACTGGAGTGGCAGATGTACCGGCGCTGCCGGCGGAGGGGTTTCGACTCTCAAGAACATCCGCCTCTGCGCGTGTGGTGTTGCGCTTCTCATCCCTTCGCTGACGGCTCACCTGAGAGGGGACCTCGTGGGCAGCGACAGCGCCCCCGCGGCACCTCTCGCCGAGATATCGCGGAGGTGCTGGGCTGGAGGCTGGTGGCGAAGAAGTCGTCAGCGGCCCAGTGGATGCGGTCGCCCTCCCGATACGTGACGGGCGCTGCGTCGTCTTGGCAGTAGCGGCAAGGCGCACATACGATGGCGCCTGAAAGGAGTCTGTTGTGCGGGGGGAGGGCTGGCGAGGGACCACGCCACTCTGAGGCTTCTTCACGTATTTTGGTTTGTCCGCAAACCACGGGCCCCGCTGCCGCACCTTGTAGTCACGCACACCACCCTCGTCCTTCCCACTCTCAGCGCTGCTCGCTACGCTGTCCTCATTGCAGTACACGGTGCGTGCGCCACGCGTCAACTGTGCGGCGCGTGGTCTGTCTGGCACCAAATGCGGTGGACGCCCCCCGGCCATCGAGGAGCCTCCCGTCCTTGGGAAGGCAATCGTCCATGCCACCGCTGACGGGGGGAGTTGCTGCAGCGGCACTGGTGGCAGCGGTGATGACAGCAGCCTGGAGGGCAATGTTGAGGCAGTAGTCCATTCATCACTGTCATGCGACTCATTGACCAGAAGAGGTAGCCAGTGGGGATGCTGCCAAGGCGACGGCATCGGCGATGGCTCAGGTGTAGGGACATCGGCCCCACCGCTGATGCCTTTTGCATCCTCTGTCATCACCTCTGAAGGTGGGAGACCAATACCGACAATGTGCACGCGCTCAGTAAGTGCGTTCAGATGTACAACGTACCGATCCTCCAACTCTTCACGGGCCCAATACGACCTCTGTCGATGCTCCTGTCGCAGCAGTCTTTTCACAGACCATGGGATCCCGCGGTGGCGACTGTCACCGTGGAATCCTGGGTCATTGCTCGTTGATGTGCTAGTGGTGTAATCGCCCATGTCCTCCTCTGTGATGCTGCCACTCGCAGATCTCACGGGAACCGACACCACTACTGAAGTTGCTACGACCGCATCAACTCCGATTTCAGCAACATTCCTTTCAGTATGTACGTTTAACCCGTTCACAGACGCCTGAACCTCTCTTGACAAAATATCCACTTCACCACTGTAAACCACAGTTGAACACTCCACGGGCACCTGAGAAGAAACAGAACGCACGTACAATCCCCTCCACACATCCACCTCGTCGAGAAGAGAGTAGACAAGATCATCACGAACACAAACAGCAAACGATGAAGCTAGCATCCTCCTCACATCCACCGCATCTACATCAGTTGGAGCAGTGCCGGTGCCGGCGTCCACGCCCGTCGATTTCGCCACAGCACCCGCACCCACATCAGTGGGAGCAGTGCCGGTGCCGGCGTCCACGCCCGTCGATTTCGCCACAGCACCCGCACCCACATCAGTGGGAGCAGTGCCGGTGCCGGCATCTATGCACACTGATTTCGGTTCAGNTTATGACGAGCAGCTGAACCGTGAGAGGTCCCAACAGCACCTTCTAAAACAGTGGGAGCAGTGCCGGTGCCGGCGTCCACGCCCGTTGGTTTCGCCACAGCACCCGCACCCACATCAGTAGGAGCAGTGCCGGTGCCGGCGTCCACGCCCGTTGGTTTCGCCACAGCACCCGCACCCACATCAGTGGGAGCAGTGCCGGTGCCGGCATCTATACACACTGATTTCGGTTCAGTGGCTGTTCGAGCGGTGTGAGTTGTGGCGGTTGTGTCGAGTGTGCTGTCTACGTTGCTTTGGTGCTGCCAGTTGCTGCGCAGCAACGGCACTTCGTGCCATTGGCTACTACCTGTGTGATGATCCATTGTATCGTCGGATGGCAATGAATGATAAAACTGGTTTTCCAGTGTAGGATCGGGAACTTCGTCCAACTGCATAGTAGACCCACTGCGAGAAGTTTGTAATTCGTCACTAACCACTCCACTGTGACGAATAGCACGCTCTGCAGCTACTACTAGCTCTGCACCGACAGAATTATGACGAGCAGCTGAACCGTGAGAGGTCCCAACAGCACCTTCTAAAACAGTGGGAGCAGTGCCGGTGCCGGCGTCCACGCCCGTCGGTTTCGCCACAGCACCCGCACCCACATCAGTGGGAGCAGTGCCGGTGCCGGCGTCCACGCCCGTCGGTTTCGCCACAGC